>JBAIZL010000001.1:202114340-202281840 GCA_036971475.1 Prosapia bicincta | reverse complement strand
TTCGTATTGATCGTATGTTAGTAAAAGGCCAACCGTCTATACACCTCGATTACTTTACCGTGTTCGTATTGATCGTATGTTAGTAAAAAGCCAATCGTATATGTCTCCTTTTATAGAACAGAAAGCACTTTAAATACCTAATTACAGGGTGATAAAACTAGTGACCATATTTAGATCAAATTAAATTCAATTTTAACTTTAAATATTATTATTTGTTAAATAAAATCGGGTAGGTAAAAAGTGTATAAGAACGTAATATAATCTAGTAAAAGTCTACTTTAATTAAATTTTCCTAATCTATCAAATAAATGTTGTATAGAAAATAGATAAAACATCCATAATACAAATATATCATAACTTTTATTCTCATTATAACTTTGTATTCACCTTTTTTTAATGCCTTCTTATAAATAAATAAAGTAAATAGTTTAAGATAAAACTTAGTGAGTGTAGTAGATAACTATATTTCACAGTAACTCTTTAAGATATAAAATATTTCTAAGATATACAAATTTCACAAAACACTTATTTCTAATTCTAAATTCAAATAATATTACAAGTAATAAAAAAACTATAGTCAAATTAACTTATATCACATAATTTTAAAAAATATTTATTATTTATGGATACATACAAAAGTTCATGTGAATTTGATATGACACTAAACTATAGACTATCATTATTTACAGATAAAAATAAATGTTATAATGATTACAATTGATAATCTTCGGGGCAGAATTCGTTGACACCAGTATTGTCAACTAATAACACCCACTGTCAATCTATGTCAAACTGTCATTTATTTAAACTCTGTCAAGCCGTCTTCAAACTCTCCTGATTTTAAGATATGAAGATTTAAATCTCTGTTACTAAGAGTTTAAAAGTTGTATTTAAAAAAATGTAAATAAACCTAATTCTTTGATACTGTGCAGATCACACGAAAATTAGGTAGTAAATATGAGTGTAAACGTATAGCATAAGTTTTAAATGTGTTAAAGAAAGGGTTAGGCACACTATGAAAACAAAAGATGATTTCTATGGCTCAATAGCGGAGGAGAATACTTTTCGGAAATATCTTCTCCAAGGTTTTGAAGAGTTGACGCTAACTTATCGCAGTATAAAGTGAAAGCTTTGAGTGTCCGTTCCTAGCCCTTCTATTCCTAATATCAATACAAGGTTAAATATATTAAATTTATCAGTTAATAATAGTGAACTTGATAATACTCAATAACTACCTTTAAATCACAAAATACTATAATGGTTTTACCTTATCTATCCGTTCACAATAATTTGTCAAAATGTTTCTTTACACTTTAAATGCCAATAAAATGTTTTAGAACAGATTTCATGGTTTTTAATTATTTACTAGTAACAATATTAAAGTTTTCAGTTTATTCCGTCTACTACTTTTATTCTTGCATTTGTTTCTTTTTTTGTAATAATTTACGTTTTCCGAATTTTTTCATTTGTAATCTACCTATGGTACATGTCTCTTGCTATACTTACTTGTTTCGATAACTTATCGTTCCCATCCATTACTTGCCATTCACTTTCTTTTACGTCATATAAACGTTTATCACATATCAATGACCAAACTGTAGACGTAGTGAGCTTGCATGTTTGACAGGTTTAGTTAATAAAACCGTTTTATTAGGGAATATATATATATGTGTGTGTGTGTGTGTGTGTGTGTGTGTGTGTGTGTGTGTGTGTGTGTGTGTGTGTGTGTGTGTGTGTTGCGGCGGGCAGTATTCTCTTGGAATACATCCCGCAAAGAGATAAAATTTAAAACATAAAGAGTTTAAATTTCCTTTAAGTAAAACAAACCGAGCCACCGTAAGAAGGGTTAGAAACTTATATTTAAGGCCGTTTGCAAGGGGAAGATGGTCAAAATTGACCTAGAGTTACCATCGACATTTCCAGAGATAAAGCAAGACGAGAAAAATCAATAATAAAGAATAATAAAATTTCATCAAAAGCACCCTTAAAGAGTTATACGGCTTGATCGAAAAAGTGGATTGAATCGATCTGTTTTCTAGATCTGCGAGCCGTTAAGCTCTTGTACAAAAGAAGTGCGCGCGCCGATCAGGCGACATCGATATAACATCCCTATTGGTTGTCAACTCGTGGGAACGGACTGCAAGGTGGGGGCGTTTCCCTGTTTGAGCAAAAGCCAAGCGTCCTGAAGCCCCAGCTAAACCAGGACTCTCGAAGGGTAAGGACGTTGTCGGGCGTAGCTCCGGTAAAACAATGAATAGTAGTTTTGTTACCGTAAATAGTTCAAAAACTATGAGTGGCTAGGGAAAGTCCGTTTCGTTGAGATGTCGTGACGCTGTAGTTTCGAAAATGGGGCCCTTTCGCATTTCAAGATCGCGGCGAAAGAGGTTTCCCCATAAATTTCCATCAAATAATGTGCGAGCGTCTTAAAATGTGTGTGTTGCAGCCTTACTAGAAAGACAAGGCGATGTGAACAGTGTAACCTAGCAAACAGTTTTAAAAGAGTGAGTCTAAATTTCTAACAAAATTAAACAAAATTTAACTAACTTGATAAACGTTTTGAAAAATTGTTCTATTTCTTTTCTGTGTTAAAAAATGCCCAAGAACTGTGTTAAAAGAAGGGCTTAAAGCTAAAATTTTAGTAGTAATTGTTAAAATTTAAAAGAGGTGCGAATGTCATCGAAGAAAGAAGATGGGAGAATTTCAACCAAAGGGTGAAGCAAGCTGATCTACCTGAGGCGTACCAGACACACAAAGGGATGGAGGATTTCAAAGATGGCGGCAACGCGTGGGAAGTCATCCAAGAATACCTGCGTGGGAACGATGCAACATCCAAGCCGGACCTTCCCCACCCCCGCTCGAGAACAAAGGGAGAGACGGAGAAGAGAGGGAGAAATAGGCAAGCCGTGCTTTGTGTGGATTTCAGGTCAGATCTATTTTGTCTTCCCTTTGCAAATTAAAAATTTTAATTTGAAGAATTTTTTCTTAATTGGGAAAATGTTATAAAATTTAAATAAATTTTCAAACCATTAACAGTAAACTTTGAATTTTATAAGTAAATACTGGTGGCTTTGTTTTAAAGAGAGGGGGGTTTTCAAGATGGCGATGCCATAAAAGCAGAAATTATGTTGCATTTCATGAATGAAGGGGAAATAGAAATTTTAGGTTAGAACTTATGTAAAGGGAAAGGGTTTTAAATAAACAAATCAAATAAAGGGTTTTAAATTATTTAAAGAGTTAAAATCTTATGAAGGTGTAAAGAATTTAAATAAAAGATGTGTTGAAATAAAGTTAAATATAATTTGCTAAAAGTAAATATCCAAGATGGCGCACAAAAGGCCATTGTTTATAAAAGCTGATTGGAAGGCTATGCTTTAGTTTCAGGTACTCCTATAAACAGGAGTGTTATTTCATATAATTAAATTAAACTAAATTGGTATTTTATTTAGAAGGAGTCATTACGACATTTTTCATATGAAACAAATTGACATAAATTGTTCTCATTTAAAATAAACAAGGGTTATATCAAATTGAAGCTTTTCTAATTTAAACTGTTGATCTTATTTAGAAAAGGGTGAAATTATATATGTGTATTAAATAAATTGAATCAAACCAAGGTTTGAGTAAAAATAAAGGGTTATGATTTTGATATGTGTAGATTTTAAATATTTTAAAAAGTGCAACAAAAGGGTTAAGTTAAACAAGAGATTTTAAATTTGTGAGTGGGGCTAGCTGATAAAAATATGTTAATATAAGTTTTCTTTTTTGAATTATAAGTATATATATATTGTTTATTTCATGGTTTATATGTATGTAAAATAATATGTCAGTGGTAGGGTAACTTAGAAAGAAAATTGAAATTTTTGCAAATTGGTTTAAATATAAATTATATAAAATAAAGGCAAATGGGCTAGTAGCCATTTAGCAAAGGTTACTCAAGATTTATTAAATATCAATTTTCTTCAGAAATTGCATTGATAAATTTTAAATAAATTTTAATTAAACTTCAGTATGTATAATTTTAATGAAGAAAGGGTTAACCAAATGATAACCAAAAGGTTTTTTATTTTATATAAAAAGGGTTAAATAAATTTTAAAATTTGTAAATTTCTTTGTAAATGATCAAGGATCAGTCTAAAAGGGTGTAACTAGGTTTCAATAAATATTAATAAATTTCATTATGTGAATATTCATGCCAAAAGGGTTAATCAAATAGTAACCAAAGGGTTAAATATTTTCTAGTAAAAGGGTTAAGTGAATTTAAATAAATTTGTAGATTTAGTAAATGAGTGAAGATATGTTTGAAAAAGGTTTTAAATAGGTTTCAGTAAACTTTTTAATTAAAATATGTATTTAAATATTATAATTTCAATTGGGAAGGTGTTTGAATTCATTCAGCAGATGTTTTAACAATTTTTATAAACTATGATTTGTTGTTCAGTAAATATTTTGATAATCTTGTAGGAGATATGGCTATATGTTTTATATGTAATTTTTGTTTCAGTATGTACTTCATAATTGGTTTTTATATAATCTGATATAATTTATGAAATTGTTTTTAGGTTGTTTGGTAAAATTGATTGAAACTTTACCTGCTAAAGTAAATAGAATTTGAATTTTAAAAAAGGTCATTTAAAATTGATAAAGATATAGAAAACATTTTATCATTTACATGGCTATGTAAAATATGGCCATAAATAAAGTAGTGTGTTTAGAAAGTTTAACTAATTGAACAAAATGTGAAAAGTAGGGATCTTTCGGAGTGTGTTGAAGAGTAAGGCTTTGCTTGAATCCAAAGGGTTAAAGCGAATATTTGTAATTTGTAACAATTAAATTTTCAGAAATAATTTAAGTAAACAAAACCAAATATTGACAATTAAAATTGCAAGGTTGAGAACCTGGGATACTGAAATAAAATTAAGACAAGCAGTAAAGGGTTGTTAAAACGTCACTTAAGGGAAAAGAGAATTTTTTAATTTGAAGATAAGAACAAGAATTTCAGGTAGTAAGGGGTTATATTTTCGACAAGTAAGATTGACCGTTAAGTAGAGCAAAGTTTTACGCTTTTGGTATACTCCGATTGAAAGAAAAATACAATCGTAAATTCTTAATTTAAATTTTAATGTCAACTAAAATAAGCAGAGTATGGTTTCTTAACTGTGTAAGAACCAACACAAAGGATATTTTTAAGTCAAATAAATTGCAGACTGTGCATTGTAAAATTAAATTTTAAATTTTTTAAAATTAAAAAATAAAGATTTTTTAACTAACTTGCAAACAAACTGAGTATTCTTTTAAACAAGTTTCTTACACTCTCCTACAGCTGATATGGTCATTTCGCCGTTTAGATGTCTTTCAAAAGAACCCATTCCCCGGGATGACTTACCCGTTAAGGGTAGAATCCGCAGAAAGTTAGGTTTTTTCTTTTTTAAGTCCAGTGACTTGTTCTCTGGCAGATTTTGGCGAGCATTGCACAGCGTTCGTGGTTTTGGCTGCGAGCGGCTCGTTTCAAAATTCTTGCTCTGCAATGGGCGTTGGTGGGCGGACTTGCGCGCGCGTGTTGGTCAACGGTAGGGTTGACGGCGCCGCGTAGGTGGTGGCCCGGTCCGTTGCAGTTAGTAAGATGGCGCCCGAACGAGTGGGACCGACGGGTAAAGTTGCGGACTTTCCCGTATAAATATTTCGGTCTCTATTAAAATCATAAAAAGACATGGCGAAATTCGACCTAGGAAGTGTAAGAAATAAATAATAAAAAGTTAAAGAAAAGAGTTAGATTGCAGTTTTAGGTTGAAACACTGGTAAATTAATTAAAAATAAGGTAAGAAGATGAAATTAAGAGTTAAATAGTTTAGTATGAGAAATAGAATTAAAAGTGTTAAGAAAGTAAAGTAGGGGTAAATAGTTGTAAATAGAAAGAAGCAAACACATAGACGAACGCGCACATAGGAAACACACGCACGACATCCAACGACACTTTTATGTAAATTAAAGGATTTTATAGAAAAGTTTAGAATTAGGAATTAGAAAGAAGGAGAGGATATAAAAACAAAAAGGAGATAAACAGAACAGAAGCCATGGCAACACAAAAGCAGCAGGAAAGAAGTGAAATAGAAAAGCTAATGGCGATGCTAAAGAAAGAAAAAGAACAAGAAAAATTAGAACGAAAACAGAAGGAAGAACAGGATGAGGCTAAAAGACAACAGGAGAAAGAACAGGATAGGTTAGAAAGACAGAAGAAGGAAGAGCAAGATGAGGCTAAAAGACAGAAAGAGAAAGAACAGGATAGGTTAGAAAGACAAAAGAAGGAAGAGCAAGATGAGGCTAAAAGACAAAAGGAGAAGGAAGAGGGGAGGTTAGAAAGGGAGACAGAAAAGAAGGAGGAAGAGATGAGGAGATATAAAGAGAGAGAACAAGCCGAGTTAAGATGGCAAAATGAAGAAGCGAGAAGGATAAGGGAAGCAGAGGAGAAGGAAACTAGGAGGAAAATGAAACAACAAGAAAAAGAAAAGGAAAAGAAAGAGCGAGAAGAAAAAGAAAAAAGGGATAGAGAAGAGATGAAACAATTCCAAGAAAAGATGGCGGAAAAGTTTAAAAGTCATAAGGACGACATAGCCCAGCACATGGTGAGCATGGACGCAAGGGTGTCGAATTATGAGAGCAAAGTCGACCAATTACAAGTAAGGATCGAAAAGGAGGAGGAGGAGCAACTGGAGCAGGACAAGAAAATCGTGGACCTGCAAACAGGCCTGCAGAAAGTGGAAACCAGCGTTAAAAGAGTAGCGGACAAAGTAAGGAGTGCAGGAGCACAAGCGACAAGTGTTAGCTGGATAAAACCACGGGCCTGGGATTATCAGGAGCTTGCAGGAGCAAAAAGGATCGAGTATTATGGAAAAGATAACGAAGATCCGGTAGCGTTTATAAAGAGCATGGAGGAGCTCTTTGACGAAGTAGACCCCATGTTAGAAGAGGAGACCAAACTGAAGATGGTGGTCAGAAATTTAAAAGGAACGGCAGAAGCCTGGTGGAAGGCAGTTATGAATCCAGGAGACCAGTATGGACAGTTTAAGGCTAAGTTTTTAGCCAGATACTGGGGTTTTGCTGCGCAAGAGAAAATAAGGCGGCAGTTAGACACTGGGAAGTATTATGAAATGGGACCTTACAGCAAGTCCGAGTACTTTGTAGTAATGGTTAACAAAGCCAGAAATTTGGACCCGCCGATACCAGAGCGTTACCTTGTGAACAAGGTGATGACGCATTTCGGAAGGGAGGTCCGGAATGCTAGCCTTGGCGTTCATAGGGAGTCAGTGGCCAGTGCCATTGATTTCCTGAACGGCGTGGAGACGGACAACGGGAGCCGGGGTATAAATGGGAGAGAGGTGCCGCCTAGGTACCAACAGAGGCCACCTCCAAATATGAGGCCTCCTCACCCAAGGAACAACACCAATGGGAACCCCAGGACGGAAAGAGAGACCAGACCACCTCCAAGACAGAATGTGGAACCAAGAAATAGGACAAGGAGTCCAAAAAACGAGGCGGGAGGGTTTCGTGCAAAGTAGAGGGAAACAGACAACATAGAGACAGACAATGGCGAGCAAAAGGAACCGAGACCCGGAACAAAGAAATGAAAAAAAATATTGGTAGTATAAAGAAGAGTAAAAGAATAGTAAAGGAAAAAGAGAGGCAAAAAGGAGTTACATCTGACAGAGAAGCGAGCAAAAACGTGCTGGAAGGAGAAGGCAAAAGGGAACAGAGTGGAAACAGGGCGATGGGTGGGGCAGAGCCCAAGGATGCTGTAGAACAGCTACCCAGTAACAGTAAAGGAGGAAGAAAGGAAGAAATTGAGAGAAGAAGTAGGCAGCAGGAAGCTGCAAAACAAGGAGGCCCAAAGAGTTCCAGTGACCTAGCCAAGATCCCGGAAGGAAACGGAAATGCAAGCAATCTCAGAGAAACTCGAAATCAGGAAGCTCATGTAGGAGAAGTCATAAGATCTACACAAGACCATCCAAACACATCCATTGCTAACTTGGAAGCTCAGGAAGGAGAAGATGTACGATCTACACAAGACCATCCAGGAGAGCTCCAAGAGAATAGTAGGAGAGCAAAAATCGACAAGGTGGGATGGATTGGTACAAGCGAAGAAGAGGGGCTTGTACTGGCGCCAGCCGAACACCAGGCTGACGTCGTTACCCCTATCGAGAACCCGGAGTGGCCGAGTCTCGGGGGGGGATTGGGACATGGATCCCAATCTGAGGGAAATGTTGGAGCAGACGTAGCTAAAGAGAAACCAGATACAGAATTAACACAGAGAGGTAGTGAACAGGAAAAAAAGGGAAAACCAGAAGGCCAGGAGGCAAAAGAAACAGAGCAAAGTGAAAGCAAGAAGGGAGCAGCAATTTTAAGCAAAAGAAGAGGAGCCGATGGCAAAGCAAACAGGAATGTGCCGGAAGGGAGGAGCAAAAAAGGTCATACACGTGGAACTAGGGCGGAAAAAAGGGCAGAGCCCGAGAAAGCCGAAAGTAGGCACAAAAAGCATAAAGGACAAGAGGAAGAAATAGGAGGAAAAGTACAAAGAGGACAAGGAGGCCCAGAATGTTCCTACGACCACGCGGAAATCCCGGAAGGAAACAAGGATGCGAGCGAGCCAGAGGACAAGAAAAACAAGCGTAATAGGAAGGAAAAAGGAGGAGAAAAGAGAACTCAGGACAAGGCAAAAAGAAGTAGACCCAGATACAGGATGAGGAGGAGATTAGGAGTTGTAAATTGGAAGAGTAGAGTAAAGAGAAAGAAACACAAAAATTATAAAGATGTCCAAACACTGAAACCAGGTCGAGTATATAATGTAAGAAACCTAAGTACAATACAGCAGCAGGATGAAAATAAATCGATTCTCACGAAGACTCAGGAGGAAAGGCTGGAAAAATTAATAGAGGAATACAAAGTGGTATTCAGAGAGACTCCAGGAAGGTACGATGTTAAAGATATAAAATTATACGTAGACTAATAATAAACATAGAAGCCTGATAGCTGACCTGACTTCAAAACAAAAAATGTGTGTTGCCGTAGTGCAACAAATATTGATCCAATGTTGTATACAGTAGGAGCACTGACCCAAGCAAAAAAGATAAGGAAGTAGCTTTACTACACAAGGTCACAGCTGTGTGGAGTGGCCGACTAATGCGTAGGCAAGTTACGCAAGGCGCCAGCTGATAGGGACAGCGCCCGAGAGTGAGAGGGAAATACCTGAACATCGTTCCTCACTTAAGATAAGGAGCGGAAGTAAATAACTACAGGTGTAGATTGTAAGAACTTGGTTAGATATTTTGGAGTGTATTTATAGGAAATGTAAAATGTTTATATGTGTGTAAAGAAAAAATAAAATAAAGCCACTAAAGAGGGAATAAAGGTAGGGTGATGTAAGAAATGGAAAATTTAAGATAAACAAAAATTTTAAATTTTTTAAACTTTGAAAAAATAAAGCAAAGAGAAAACAAAATCAGAGATATTGTATAAAGCCTGAGAGTGAAAAGTGAGAGTTGTGAGATTTATAAAAATGCATAAACTTATGGTTGTACTTATTATTATTGTAAAAGTGTTTTAAGTGTTTCAGTGAGAAGAGATAGAAGAGGACCAAGGACAAGTAGATATATAAGTAAGGTAGTTAAGAGTTAGCTAGCACCCACAAATAAAATAGGAAAGAAGATAAATCTCGAAAAATAAATTTTTTTTTAGTATAAGTAAATTTTTTTTTGGAGATACTTTCAAAAAAATTTTTTTGTCTCAATTTTAAAGGGGGATCTTGCGGCGGGCGGTATTCTCTTGGAATACATACCGCAAAGAGATAAAATTTAAAACATAAAGAGTTTAAATTTCCTTTAAGTAAAACAAACCGAGCCACCGTAAGAAGGGTTAGAAACTTATATTTAAGGCCGTTTGCAAGGGGAAGATGGTCAAAATTGACCTAGAGTTACCATCGACATTTCCAGAGATAAAGCAAGACGAGAAAAATCAATAATAAAGAATAATAAAATTTCATCAAAAGCACCCTTAAAGAGTTATACGGCTTGATCGAAAAAGTGGATTGAATCGATCTGTTTTCTAGATCTGCGAGCCGTTAAGCTCTTGTACAAAAGAAGTGCGCGCGCCGATCAGGCGACATCGATATAACATCCCTATTGGTTGTCAACTCGTGGGAACGGACTGCAAGGTGGGGGCGTTTCCCTGTTTGAGCAAAAGCCAAGCGTCCTGAAGCCCCAGCTAAACCAGGACTCTCGAAGGGTAAGGACGTTGTCGGGCGTAGCTCCGGTAAAACAATGAATAGTAGTTTTGTTACCGTAAATAGTTCAAAAACTATGAGTGGCTAGGGAAAGTCCGTTTCGTTGAGATGTCGTGACGCTGTAGTTTCGAAAATGGGGCCCTTTCGCATTTCAAGATCGCGGCGAAAGAGGTTTCCCCATAAATTTCCATCAAATAATGTGCGAGCGTCTTAAAATGTGTGTGTTGCAGCCTTACTAGAAAGACAAGGCGATGTGAACAGTGTAACCTAGCAAACAGTTTTAAAAGAGTGAGTCTAAATTTCTAACAAAATTAAACAAAATTTAACTAACTTGATAAACGTTTTGAAAAATTGTTCTATTTCTTTTCTGTGTTAAAAAATGCCCAAGAACTGTGTTAAAAGAAGGGCTTAAAGCTAAAATTTTAGTAGTAATTGTTAAAATTTAAAAGAGGTGCGAATGTCATCGAAGAAAGAAGATGGGAGAATTTCAACCAAAGGGTGAAGCAAGCTGATCTACCTGAGGCGTACCAGACACACAAAGGGATGGAGGATTTCAAAGATGGCGGCAACGCGTGGGAAGTCATCCAAGAATACCTGCGTGGGAACGATGCAACATCCAAGCCGGACCTTCCCCACCCCCGCTCGAGAACAAAGGGAGAGACGGAGAAGAGAGGGAGAAATAGGCAAGCCGTGCTTTGTGTGGATTTCAGGTCAGATCTATTTTGTCTTCCCTTTGCAAATTAAAAATTTTAATTTGAAGAATTTTTTCTTAATTGGGAAAATGTTATAAAATTTAAATAAATTTTCAAACCATTAACAGTAAACTTTGAATTTTATAAGTAAATACTGGTGGCTTTGTTTTAAAGAGAGGGGGGTTTTCAAGATGGCGATGCCATAAAAGCAGAAATTATGTTGCATTTCATGAATGAAGGGGAAATAGAAATTTTAGGTTAGAACTTATGTAAAGGGAAAGGGTTTTAAATAAACAAATCAAATAAAGGGTTTTAAATTATTTAAAGAGTTAAAATCTTATGAAGGTGTAAAGAATTTAAATAAAAGATGTGTTGAAATAAAGTTAAATATAATTTGCTAAAAGTAAATATCCAAGATGGCGCACAAAAGGCCATTGTTTATAAAAGCTGATTGGAAGGCTATGCTTTAGTTTCAGGTACTCCTATAAACAGGAGTGTTATTTCATATAATTAAATTAAACTAAATTGGTATTTTATTTAGAAGGAGTCATTACGACATTTTTCATATGAAACAAATTGACATAAATTGTTCTCATTTAAAATAAACAAGGGTTATATCAAATTGAAGCTTTTCTAATTTAAACTGTTGATCTTATTTAGAAAAGGGTGAAATTATATATGTGTATTAAATAAATTGAATCAAACCAAGGTTTGAGTAAAAATAAAGGGTTATGATTTTGATATGTGTAGATTTTAAATATTTTAAAAAGTGCAACAAAAGGGTTAAGTTAAACAAGAGATTTTAAATTTGTGAGTGGGGCTAGCTGATAAAAATATGTTAATATAAGTTTTCTTTTTTGAATTATAAGTATATATATATTGTTTATTTCATGGTTTATATGTATGTAAAATAATATGTCAGTGGTAGGGTAACTTAGAAAGAAAATTGAAATTTTTGCAAATTGGTTTAAATATAAATTATATAAAATAAAGGCAAATGGGCTAGTAGCCATTTAGCAAAGGTTACTCAAGATTTATTAAATATCAATTTTCTTCAGAAATTGCATTGATAAATTTTAAATAAATTTTAATTAAACTTCAGTATGTATAATTTTAATGAAGAAAGGGTTAACCAAATGATAACCAAAAGGTTTTTTATTTTATATAAAAAGGGTTAAATAAATTTTAAAATTTGTAAATTTCTTTGTAAATGATCAAGGATCAGTCTAAAAGGGTGTAACTAGGTTTCAATAAATATTAATAAATTTCATTATGTGAATATTCATGCCAAAAGGGTTAATCAAATAGTAACCAAAGGGTTAAATATTTTCTAGTAAAAGGGTTAAGTGAATTTAAATAAATTTGTAGATTTAGTAAATGAGTGAAGATATGTTTGAAAAAGGTTTTAAATAGGTTTCAGTAAACTTTTTAATTAAAATATGTATTTAAATATTATAATTTCAATTGGGAAGGTGTTTGAATTCATTCAGCAGATGTTTTAACAATTTTTATAAACTATGATTTGTTGTTCAGTAAATATTTTGATAATCTTGTAGGAGATATGGCTATATGTTTTATATGTAATTTTTGTTTCAGTATGTACTTCATAATTGGTTTTTATATAATCTGATATAATTTATGAAATTGTTTTTAGGTTGTTTGGTAAAATTGATTGAAACTTTACCTGCTAAAGTAAATAGAATTTGAATTTTAAAAAAGGTCATTTAAAATTGATAAAGATATAGAAAACATTTTATCATTTACATGGCTATGTAAAATATGGCCATAAATAAAGTAGTGTGTTTAGAAAGTTTAACTAATTGAACAAAATGTGAAAAGTAGGGATCTTTCGGAGTGTGTTGAAGAGTAAGGCTTTGCTTGAATCCAAAGGGTTAAAGCGAATATTTGTAATTTGTAACAATTAAATTTTCAGAAATAATTTAAGTAAACAAAACCAAATATTGACAATTAAAATTGCAAGGTTGAGAACCTGGGATACTGAAATAAAATTAAGACAAGCAGTAAAGGGTTGTTAAAACGTCACTTAAGGGAAAAGAGAATTTTTTAATTTGAAGATAAGAACAAGAATTTCAGGTAGTAAGGGGTTATATTTTCGACAAGTAAGATTGACCGTTAAGTAGAGCAAAGTTTTACGCTTTTGGTATACTCCGATTGAAAGAAAAATACAATCGTAAATTCTTAATTTAAATTTTAATGTCAACTAAAATAAGCAGAGTATGGTTTCTTAACTGTGTAAGAACCAACACAAAGGATATTTTTAAGTCAAATAAATTGCAGACTGTGCATTGTAAAATTAAATTTTAAATTTTTTAAAATTAAAAAATAAAGATTTTTTAACTAACTTGCAAACAAACTGAGTATTCTTTTAAACAAGTTTCTTACACTCTCCTACAGCTGATATGGTCATTTCGCCGTTTAGATGTCTTTCAAAAGAACCCATTCCCCGGGATGACTTACCCGTTAAGGGTAGAATCCGCAGAAAGTTAGGTTTTTTCTTTTTTAAGTCCAGTGACTTGTTCTCTGGCAGATTTTGGCGAGCATTGCACAGCGTTCGTGGTTTTGGCTGCGAGCGGCTCGTTTCAAAATTCTTGCTCTGCAATGGGCGTTGGTGGGCGGACTTGCGCGCGCGTGTTGGTCAACGGTAGGGTTGACGGCGCCGCGTAGGTGGTGGCCCGGTCCGTTGCAGTTAGTAAGATGGCGCCCGAACGAGTGGGACCGACGGGTAAAGTTGCGGACTTTCCCGTATAAATATTTCGGTCTCTATTAAAATCATAAAAAGACATGGCGAAATTCGACCTAGGAAGTGTAAGAAATAAATAATAAAAAGTTAAAGAAAAGAGTTAGATTGCAGTTTTAGGTTGAAACACTGGTAAATTAATTAAAAATAAGGTAAGAAGATGAAATTAAGAGTTAAATAGTTTAGTATGAGAAATAGAATTAAAAGTGTTAAGAAAGTAAAGTAGGGGTAAATAGTTGTAAATAGAAAGAAGCAAACACATAGACGAACGCGCACATAGGAAACACACGCACGACATCCAACGACACTTTTATGTAAATTAAAGGATTTTATAGAAAAGTTTAGAATTAGGAATTAGAAAGAAGGAGAGGATATAAAAACAAAAAGGAGATAAACAGAACAGAAGCCATGGCAACACAAAAGCAGCAGGAAAGAAGTGAAATAGAAAAGCTAATGGCGATGCTAAAGAAAGAAAAAGAACAAGAAAAATTAGAACGAAAACAGAAGGAAGAACAGGATGAGGCTAAAAGACAACAGGAGAAAGAACAGGATAGGTTAGAAAGACAGAAGAAGGAAGAGCAAGATGAGGCTAAAAGACAGAAAGAGAAAGAACAGGATAGGTTAGAAAGACAAAAGAAGGAAGAGCAAGATGAGGCTAAAAGACAAAAGGAGAAGGAAGAGGGGAGGTTAGAAAGGGAGACAGAAAAGAAGGAGGAAGAGATGAGGAGATATAAAGAGAGAGAACAAGCCGAGTTAAGATGGCAAAATGAAGAAGCGAGAAGGATAAGGGAAGCAGAGGAGAAGGAAACTAGGAGGAAAATGAAACAACAAGAAAAAGAAAAGGAAAAGAAAGAGCGAGAAGAAAAAGAAAAAAGGGATAGAGAAGAGATGAAACAATTCCAAGAAAAGATGGCGGAAAAGTTTAAAAGTCATAAGGACGACATAGCCCAGCACATGGTGAGCATGGACGCAAGGGTGTCGAATTATGAGAGCAAAGTCGACCAATTACAAGTAAGGATCGAAAAGGAGGAGGAGGAGCAACTGGAGCAGGACAAGAAAATCGTGGACCTGCAAACAGGCCTGCAGAAAGTGGAAACCAGCGTTAAAAGAGTAGCGGACAAAGTAAGGAGTGCAGGAGCACAAGCGACAAGTGTTAGCTGGATAAAACCACGGGCCTGGGATTATCAGGAGCTTGCAGGAGCAAAAAGGATCGAGTATTATGGAAAAGATAACGAAGATCCGGTAGCGTTTATAAAGAGCATGGAGGAGCTCTTTGACGAAGTAGACCCCATGTTAGAAGAGGAGACCAAACTGAAGATGGTGGTCAGAAATTTAAAAGGAACGGCAGAAGCCTGGTGGAAGGCAGTTATGAATCCAGGAGACCAGTATGGACAGTTTAAGGCTAAGTTTTTAGCCAGATACTGGGGTTTTGCTGCGCAAGAGAAAATAAGGCGGCAGTTAGACACTGGGAAGTATTATGAAATGGGACCTTACAGCAAGTCCGAGTACTTTGTAGTAATGGTTAACAAAGCCAGAAATTTGGACCCGCCGATACCAGAGCGTTACCTTGTGAACAAGGTGATGACGCATTTCGGAAGGGAGGTCCGGAATGCTAGCCTTGGCGTTCATAGGGAGTCAGTGGCCAGTGCCATTGATTTCCTGAACGGCGTGGAGACGGACAACGGGAGCCGGGGTATAAATGGGAGAGAGGTGCCGCCTAGGTACCAACAGAGGCCACCTCCAAATATGAGGCCTCCTCACCCAAGGAACAACACCAATGGGAACCCCAGGACGGAAAGAGAGACCAGACCACCTCCAAGACAGAATGTGGAACCAAGAAATAGGACAAGGAGTCCAAAAAACGAGGCGGGAGGGTTTCGTGCAAAGTAGAGGGAAACAGACAACATAGAGACAGACAATGGCGAGCAAAAGGAACCGAGACCCGGAACAAAGAAATGAAAAAAAATATTGGTAGTATAAAGAAGAGTAAAAGAATAGTAAAGGAAAAAGAGAGGCAAAAAGGAGTTACATCTGACAGAGAAGCGAGCAAAAACGTGCTGGAAGGAGAAGGCAAAAGGGAACAGAGTGGAAACAGGGCGATGGGTGGGGCAGAGCCCAAGGATGCTGTAGAACAGCTACCCAGTAACAGTAAAGGAGGAAGAAAGGAAGAAATTGAGAGAAGAAGTAGGCAGCAGGAAGCTGCAAAACAAGGAGGCCCAAAGAGTTCCAGTGACCTAGCCAAGATCCCGGAAGGAAACGGAAATGCAAGCAATCTCAGAGAAACTCGAAATCAGGAAGCTCATGTAGGAGAAGTCATAAGATCTACACAAGACCATCCAAACACATCCATTGCTAACTTGGAAGCTCAGGAAGGAGAAGATGTACGATCTACACAAGACCATCCAGGAGAGCTCCAAGAGAATAGTAGGAGAGCAAAAATCGACAAGGTGGGATGGATTGGTACAAGCGAAGAAGAGGGGCTTGTACTGGCGCCAGCCGAACACCAGGCTGACGTCGTTACCCCTATCGAGAACCCGGAGTGGCCGAGTCTCGGGGGGGGATTGGGACATGGATCCCAATCTGAGGGAAATGTTGGAGCAGACGTAGCTAAAGAGAAACCAGATACAGAATTAACACAGAGAGGTAGTGAACAGGAAAAAAAGGGAAAACCAGAAGGCCAGGAGGCAAAAGAAACAGAGCAAAGTGAAAGCAAGAAGGGAGCAGCAATTTTAAGCAAAAGAAGAGGAGCCGATGGCAAAGCAAACAGGAATGTGCCGGAAGGGAGGAGCAAAAAAGGTCATACACGTGGAACTAGGGCGGAAAAAAGGGCAGAGCCCGAGAAAGCCGAAAGTAGGCACAAAAAGCATAAAGGACAAGAGGAAGAAATAGGAGGAAAAGTACAAAGAGGACAAGGAGGCCCAGAATGTTCCTACGACCACGCGGAAATCCCGGAAGGAAACAAGGATGCGAGCGAGCCAGAGGACAAGAAAAACAAGCGTAATAGGAAGGAAAAAGGAGGAGAAAAGAGAACTCAGGACAAGGCAAAAAGAAGTAGACCCAGATACAGGATGAGGAGGAGATTAGGAGTTGTAAATTGGAAGAGTAGAGTAAAGAGAAAGAAACACAAAAATTATAAAGATGTCCAAACACTGAAACCACGTCGAGTATATAATGTAAGAAACCTAAGTACAATACAGCAGCAGGATGAAAATAAATCGATTCTCACGAAGACTCAGGAGGAAAGGCTGGAAAAATTAATAGAGGAATACAAAGTGGTATTCAGAGAGACTCCAGGAAGGTACGATGTTAAAGATATAAAATTATACGTAGACTAATAATAAACATAGAAGCCTGATAGCTGACCTGACTTCAAAACAAAAAATGTGTGTTGCCGTAGTGCAACAAATATTGATCCAATGTTGTATACAGTAGGAGCACTGACCCAAGCAAAAAAGATAAGGAAGTAGCTTTACTACACAAGGTCACAGCTGTGTGGAGTGGCCGACTAATGCGTAGGCAAGTTACGCAAGGCGCCAGCTGATAGGGACAGCGCCCGAGAGTGAGAGGGAAATACCTGAACATCGTTCCTCACTTAAGATAAGGAGCGGAAGTAAATAACTACAGGTGTAGATTGTAAGAACTTGGTTAGATATTTTGGAGTGTATTTATAGGAAATGTAAAATGTTTATATGTGTGTAAAGAAAAAATAAAATAAAGCCACTAAAGAGGGAATAAAGGTAGGGTGATGTAAGAAATGGAAAATTTAAGATAAACAAAAATTTTAAATTTTTTAAACTTTGAAAAAATAAAGCAAAGAGAAAACAAAATCAGAGATATTGTATAAAGCCTGAGAGTGAAAAGTGAGAGTTGTGAGATTTATAAAAATGCATAAACTTATGGTTGTACTTATTATTATTGTAAAAGTGTTTTAAGTGTTTCAGTGAGAAGAGATAGAAGAGGACCAAGGACAAGTAGATATATAAGTAAGGTAGTTAAGAGTTAGCTAGCACCCACAAATAAAATAGGAAAGAAGATAAATCTCGAAAAATAAATTTTTTTTTAGTATAAGTAAATTTTTTTTTGGAGATACTTTCAAAAAAATTTTTTTGTCTCAATTTTAAAGGGGGATCTTGCGGCGGGCGGTATTCTCTTGGAATACATACCGCAAAGAGATAAAATTTAAAACATAAAGAGTTTAAATTTCCTTTAAGTAAAACAAACCGAGCCACCGTAAGAAGGGTTAGAAACTTATATTTAAGGCCGTTTGCAAGGGGAAGATGGTCAAAATTGACCTAGAGTTACCATCGACATTTCCAGAGATAAAGCAAGACGAGAAAAATCAATAATAAAGAATAATAAAATTTCATCAAAAGCACCCTTAAAGAGTTATACGGCTTGATCGAAAAAGTGGATTGAATCGATCTGTTTTCTAGATCTGCGAGCCGTTAAGCTCTTGTACAAAAGAAGTGCGCGCGCCGATCAGGCGACATCGATATAACATCCCTATTGGTTGTCAACTCGTGGGAACGGACTGCAAGGTGGGGGCGTTTCCCTGTTTGAGCAAAAGCCAAGCGTCCTGAAGCCCCAGCTAAACCAGGACTCTCGAAGGGTAAGGACGTTGTCGGGCGTAGCTCCGGTAAAACAATGAATAGTAGTTTTGTTACCGTAAATAGTTCAAAAACTATGAGTGGCTAGGGAAAGTCCGTTTCGTTGAGATGTCGTGACGCTGTAGTTTCGAAAATGGGGCCCTTTCGCATTTCAAGATCGCGGCGAAAGAGGTTTCCCCATAAATTTCCATCAAATAATGTGCGAGCGTCTTAAAATGTGTGTGTTGCAGCCTTACTAGAAAGACAAGGCGATGTGAACAGTGTAACCTAGCAAACAGTTTTAAAAGAGTGAGTCTAAATTTCTAACAAAATTAAACAAAATTTAACTAACTTGATAAACGTTTTGAAAAATTGTTCTATTTCTTTTCTGTGTTAAAAAATGCCCAAGAACTGTGTTAAAAGAAGGGCTTAAAGCTAAAATTTTAGTAGTAATTGTTAAAATTTAAAAGAGGTGCGAATGTCATCGAAGAAAGAAGATGGGAGAATTTCAACCAAAGGGTGAAGCAAGCTGATCTACCTGAGGCGTACCAGACACACAAAGGGATGGAGGATTTCAAAGATGGCGGCAACGCGTGGGAAGTCATCCAAGAATACCTGCGTGGGAACGATGCAACATCCAAGCCGGACCTTCCCCACCCCCGCTCGAGAACAAAGGGAGAGACGGATAAGAGAGGGAGAAATAGGCAAGCCGTGCTTTGTGTGGATTTCAGGTCAGATCTATTTTGTCTTCCCTTTGCAAATTAAAAATTTTAATTTGAAGAATTTTTTCTTAATTGGGAAAATGTTATAAAATTTAAATAAATTTTCAAACCATTAACAGTAAACTTTGAATTTTATAAGTAAATACTGGTGGCTTTGTTTTAAAGAGAGGGGGGTTTTCAAGATGGCGATGCCATAAAAGCAGAAATTATGTTGCATTTCATGAATGAAGGAGAAATAGAAATTTTAGGTTAGAACTTATGAAAAGGGAAAGGGTTTTAAATAAACAAATCAAATAAAGGGTTTTAAATTATTTAAAGAGTTAAAATCTTATGAAGGTGTAAAGAATTTAAATAAAAGATGTGTTGAAATAAAGTTAAATATAATTTGCTAAAAGTAAATATCCAAGATGGCGGACAAAAGGCCATTGTTTATAACAGCTGATTGGAAGGCTATGCTTTAGTTTCAGGTACTCCTATAAACAGGAGTGTTATTTCATATAATTAAATTAAACTAAATTGGTATTCTATTTAGAAGGAGTCATTACGACATTTTTCATATGAAACAAATTGACATAAATTGTTCTCATTTAAAATAAACAAGGGTTATATCAAATTGAAGCTTTTTTAATTTAAACTGTTGATCTTATTTAGAAAAGGGTGAAATTATATATGTGTATTAAATAAATTGAATCAAACCAAGGTTTGAGTAAAAATAAAGGGTAATGATTTTGATATGTGTAGATTTTAAATATTTTAAAAAGTGCAACAAAAGGGTTAAGTTAACCAAGAGATTTTAAATTTGTGAGTGGGGCTAGCTGATAAAAATATGTTAATATAAGTTTTCTTTTTTGAATTATAAGTATATATATATATTGTTTATTTCATGGTTTATATGTATGTAAAATAATATGTCAGTGGTAGGGTAACTTAGAAAGAAAATTGAAATTTTTGCAAATTGGTTTAAATATAAATTATATAAAATAAAGGCAAATGGGCTAGTAGCCATTTAGCAAAGGTTACTCAAGATTTATTAAATATCAATTTTCTTCAGAAATTGCATTGATAAATTTTAAATAAATTTTAATTAAACTTCAGTATGTATAATTTTAATGAAGAAAGGGTTAACCAAATGATAACCAAAGGGTTTTTTATTTTATATAAAAAGGGTTAAATAAATTTTAAAATTTGTAAATTTCTTTGTAAATGATCAAGGAT
This sequence comes from Prosapia bicincta, assembly GCA_036971475.1. Classification (NCBI taxonomy): domain Eukaryota; kingdom Metazoa; phylum Arthropoda; class Insecta; order Hemiptera; family Cercopidae; genus Prosapia; species Prosapia bicincta. The sequence continues at coordinate 202,261,597 of JBAIZL010000001.1, read as the reverse complement.
CAGTCTAAAAGGGTGTAACTAGGTTTCAATAAATATTAATAAATTTCATTATGTGAATTTTCATGCCAAAAGGGTTAATCAAATAGTAACCAAAGGGTTAAATATTTTCTAGTAAAAGGGTTAAGTGAATTTAAATAAATTTGTAGATTTAGTAAATGAGTGAAGATATGTTTGAAAAAGGTTTTAAATAGGTTTCAGTAAACTTTTTAATTAAAATATGTATTTAAATATTATAATTTCAATTGGGAAGGTGTTTGAATTCATTCAGCAGATGTTTTAACAATTTTTATAAACTATGATTTGTTGTTCAGTAAATATTTTGATAATCTTGTAGGAGATATGGCTATATGTTTTATATGTAATTTTTGTTTCAGTATGTACTTCATAATTGGTTTTTATATAATCTGATATAATTTATGAAATTGTTTTTAGGTTGTTTGGTAAAATTGATTGAAACTTTACCTGCTAAAGTAAATAGAATTTGAATTTTAAAAAAGGTCATTTAAAATTGATAAAGATATAGAAAACATTTTATCATTTACATGGCTATGTAAAATATGGCCATAAATAAAGTAGTGTGTTTAGAAAGTTTAACTAATTGAACAAAATGTGAAAAGTAGGGATCTTTCGGAGTGTGTTGAAGAGTAAGGCTTTGCTTGAATCCAAAGGGTTAAAGCGAATATTTGTAATTTGTAACAATTAAATTTTCAGAAATAATTTAAGTAAACAAAACCAAATATTGACAATTAAAATTGCAAGGTTGAGAACCTGGGATACTGAAATAAAATTAAGACAAGCAGTAAAGGGTTGTTAAAACGTCACTTAAGGGAAAAGAGAATTTTTTAATTTGAAGATAAGAACAAGAATTTCAGATAGTAAGGGGTTATATTTTCGACAAGTAAGATTGACCGTTAAGTAGAGCAAAGTTTTACGCTTTTGGTATACTCCGATTGAAAGAAAAATAAAATCGTAAATTCTTAATTTAAATTTTAATGTCAACTAAAATAAGCAGAGTATGGTTTCTTAACTGTGTAAGAACCAACACAAAGGATATTTTTAAGTCAAATAAATTGCAGACTGTGCATTGTAAAATTAAATTTTAAATTTTTTAAAATTAAAAAATAAAGATTTTTTAACTAACTTGCAAACAAACTGAGTATTCTTTTAAACAATTTTCTTACAGTCTCCTACAGCTGATATGGTCATTTCGCCGTTTAGATGTCTTTCAAAAGAACCCATTCCCCGGGATGACTTACCCGTTAAGGGTAGAATCCGCAGCAAGTTAGGTTTTTTCTTTTTTAAGTCCAGTGACTTGTTCTCTGGCAGATTTTGGCGAGCATTTCACAGCGTTCGTGGTTTTGGCTGCGAGCGGCTCGTTTCAAAATTCTTGCTCTGCAATGGGCGTTGGTGGGCGGACTTGCGCGCGCGTGTTGGTCAACGGTAGGGTTGACGGCACCGCGTAGGTGGTGGCCCGGTCCGTTGCAGTGTGTAAGTGTGTTTGTGTTTATATATATATATATATATATATATATATATATATATATATATATATTCCTAGTGTATTGCGTAAAATATTTCAATACGTCCGAATTCTCTATGAATTTTGACAGTTTCACATCCTCAGATTACCATCGAGAATCCTTCTGAAGATAGTTCAAAAATACTTTTGAACCAAGTGGAATAGTCCACTTACATTCAGGAAGGGAAGTGTTTTACGTTGATCTAAAGCAGTACACTGAAGGGCACAGTTTTGATCTGTAATAATTCAGTGGAATAATTCTATTCGTAAAAAATAGAAAACCAATACAGTTATGACATCTAATAGTTTTCATAATTATAAATAATAACCTAGAAATATTGGAAAAATACATTTGCAAGCGCAGTATTACTTTTATAATTACCGGTGAAATATTTTGCCTCTCCGATATTAGAAATAAATTACTTAACCACATCACTTATTTTCAACCAAATAATTCTAAACTCTCGGTCTAGCAAGCTATTATAAATTCCAAAATTTACATGTGGTTCCTTTTGAAGAGCACTCCCGAATATTCTCGATCCCGATCGCTGCGCGATGTCGGAGCACGCACGAGAATACTCGGTTGTTGATATTTCTTCTGTCAGAGCATACCCAATTATATATATATTACTCTGGTTTGCCTTTATTACGCATAAGTCTTTCGCCTTTTACTAAAGATTTCGGTGGAGGGGAATAAATGATGTGTCTGTAAGTCTACTTTTTGCTTCTGTCAAAAGGCATTACTACACTATCTTTTGGTCAATATTTGAACCTCATCGGTATTTGTTAAACCATCTATTGGTAAATATTTGAAATTCTTTGGTGTCATTTGGTAGGGCATCTATTGGTAAATAATTGAGGTAACTTTTAATGTTTCTGTAATGCTTTTTCATCAAGTAACCATCTGGAAATCAGCTGACATTTCATACTAGTCATATTTAGAAATATGTTACAAATATTTTTATGTAATCATGCAAAAGTTGTAATTTTTCATTTATAATTGCAAATCAAGTCTAATTCTGATCACATTTTCTATTTCCTTTCTTGTTTATGTTATAAATAAACTGACTCTATAGTGTGTTAGTGTGAATATTTAGTGAACTGTTAGTTATTAGTGTGCATATTTTTGTGTTAGTTAGCCTAATTATTTCACTGTATAGAAGTATAATTGTTGTTTTTTTATAAATGCAGAGTTAAATAAGAGTTTTGTATTTCATTTAAGTTTTATTTAATATTTGGAATATATAACATTTTATTATCTGAAAATCAGGAAAATATTAAGCAAATAAAAACCTTGCCCCGGCAGATTTCGCTAGTATTTTTTAAAAAACGTGCTACTGAAAAGGTTAAATTATAAATAATATTAGTTATATTTATTTCTGTAGAAATACTATTTTAAACGTATTAGGACCTATAGTTTTTATTAAAATTAATTTGATATGAGTCTAGTTTTCGACTTTAATGTTATTATCTTCTGAATATATCTATGATAATTCTGGATATGACAAATGAATTTAGTGTATAGATATAGGTAATAACATATTTTAAACCCTCTTTCAACCCCATTAACTACCTTCCTAAAACTATTAAACCAGATAAGATTTGTTTAATTAGTGATTTAACTTTATAATCTGATATTGATATTTTACATCCAGGTATAGGTAACGGTAAAATAAGTTTATGGTAAGACGTTAACGTATAGTAAATATCCATTATAAGACTGTCGAGTAAAAATTGCATTTGCCTTACAAAAACAAACCCTCAATGTAAAGGGGTCCTGAGTGGATAGTGCAGTGAATGTAAAGTGTTTGGACAAATTTGTATGTAGATTAATAGTAAAAATAGTCGGTGTATATTTATAGGTTAGTGTCAATGAGTAGTTGATTAAATACTAAGCTATTTTACTTTTACATGGCGTATTGCTAAAAATAATATTCCTCAGAGACTCCATATTGACGTCGTTTTGTTAAATAAAGTCTCAACAATATAAAGTATATAACCTGAATATCGTCAAGTGAAAAACGTATGTTGTCCCTTATAGCCATAAATATATGTTGATAATTTAAACAATTTATATTCCTAAAGAAATATAAATTCTAATCGCACGTCGGACGTTAGGAATGCACTCGCGAAGATTACGCCCTTCAAACATATGTGACATGAATCCTTATGACCGCTTTCATATTCTTCCTATCCTAGGATTTAGCTGAATTTATATTCAAATCTGTGTACTAGGTAATTCATATTCCTATATCTAGTCAATTACCATAGATGTATTAGACACTGGTAAATATCCGCCAAATGTAAATTGCGAAGTAAAGGATTGTGGTGTCTTGCTCTGGATCATTTCGATTATCAACAGACACCACATAAAGAATGTGGAAGAGGTCTACAAGCTAGCACCTCCCCTACCCCTCCCCGATACCCTACTCTGCTAGTGAGAACATAGCCGGATTAGCTATGATGGGCTTTTACGATCCTGTGGTACTAGTATGGTCGAGATTCGTAACAGAGGTCCAACCTGTAAGGGGGTGACTGGTCACTGGGCAGTTGACTGCTTCACATGGACACAGCCTCAATGTCCTTTGTCTCCTGTTCATATAACACGGGAAACTTTATGTTACACTTCATAACACCTGGTTTTCCGTGACCCACACAGACATCACTCACTACTCACACTCCAAGGTTCCACCAGGTAACCCAGCCATCCACTTATCTTTCTCTCTTTCGCTCATAATATCCCCCCTTACCTCCATAAAAATCTTAAATGCTGGCCTGCTCACATGCATTATTCTACTATACTCTAATCTTATTTTTCCTAAAATCCTTTTAACCTCAACCCTAATTCCCTCCACCAAGGGCAGTTACATTACCTGAACCTCACCACATTAACACACCTCAATGACTGCATTTTCGTTCCTTTTTAGACTAGCTAAGAGGCACCAATGCTCATTAAAAAACTGAATCACATATTAGTGTATTTGACACTGGTAAACATCCGTCATAAAGGGAATACAGACCTCATGGAGATCTACAATTGTTGGCGAGAGATCGGAGAGACTTACTACAAGTGCCGTCCATAGCACTCTGCCAAGTAGTGTCGCGGTCGCTACCTTCTTGACTGTCTACAACATCTTTTGCAATGGATTGGACTAGCATGATCTGACATTGTGATACCATGGAGGAGGAACGACCAACACCTAGCGGTCTATGAGGCTCTATGGGGGAGGTTGACACAGTAGAGGGATAGACAAGGCTTTTCTTCACGGCGCAGCATCTAATTTCCCAACAGTCAAAGATGGGTGCTAGACAGAAGAGGACGATTCTAAACGGAGGAGATTATCTGGAGTGACGATATCGCAGTCTCGAAACGAGCCAGAGATTAGATAGAAAGAAAACGCTGTATTATATTATACTATCGAAAGAATTTCATGTACGTATATTTTGTGTTTAAACTCAGTTAAAAAGAAACGTAAATCTATTTATTTTTCCAAAGATATTTGCTAATAGACCTACTTATGTTTAAGAAAATCACTGATTTTTGTAACAGCCTGTTAAATCAAGTTATATTTTAAAGTGTAGAAAACAACTACATAGGTAAACATATATATAGAATTTTGTCTAATTAGAAAATGCTATTCGTTGTGTAAAATGTATTTTAAACTCTTTTGTTATAAATTAAATATATTTAATTTAAGTATTTAAAAAAAAATTGTCAATAAAAATCTGACACAATGGTATTTTTGACATTTGTAAATTAGATTATGTTTGGGCATAACCCAATTAGTGACAGTGTGTTTTAGCTCTGGTTCGTGTCTAGGACTTGCATTAGTGGTAAAATCTCAACGAACATAAACGTGAGTGTAACTGGGCTGTCTTTGTAATTTACGCCAAAACAAAGCTCATTATATCAATTACTTCATCCTGTTATAATTAGGTTTGGCGAGACGGCAGCAATGCTTCAAAGGGAATTCCAAGTTATGTAATAAAGCCTAATGCAGCTGCAAATACGGCGTGAATATGCTTTGGTTGAATTCAATATCTAACATAGTTTTATTTAGTATCATAACAAATATATTTGTATATAATGCCATAACTAATATAATTGTATTTAATGATGTAATTAAAATATATCAATTAGTGGTATAAGTAATATAATTAGATTTAATGTCATAGTAAGATAATTTTATTAAATACCATAACATATATAATTATATTTAGTGCTTTAACTAATATAATTGTATTTAGTGCCATAACTAATAATATTGCATTTAATGTCATACTAAAATAATTGTATTTAGTACCATAACCAATTTAATTACTTGGTACCATAAAATATATAATTATATTTAGTGATTTAACTATGTATTTGTACTTAGTGGCATAACTAATATATATGTAATCAGTGGCATAACAAAAATAATTGTATTTAGTGGTATATTTGTATTTAGTGCCATAACTATTATAATTGTATTTAGAGGTATAGCTAATATATTTGTATTTAGTGTCATAACTAATATAATTGTATTTAGTGTCATAAATAATATATTTTTGTATTTAGTGGCATAACTAATATATATGTAATCAGTGGCATAACAAAAATAATTGTATTTAGTGGTATATTTGTATTTAGTGCCATAACTAATATAATTGTATTTAGTGGTATAGCTAAGATATTTGTATTTAGTGTCATAACTAATATAATTGTATTTAGTGTCATAAATAATATATTTTTGTATTTAGTGGCATAACTAATATAATTGTATTTAGTGTCATAAATAATATATTTTTGTATTTAGTGGCATAACTAATATATATGTAATCAGTGGCATAACAAAAATAATTGTATTTAGTGGTATATTTGTATTTAGTGCCACAACTAATATAATTATATTTAGAGGTATAGCTAATATATTTGTATTTAGTGTCATAACTAATATAATTGTATTTAGTGTCATAAATAATATATTTTTGTATTTAGTGGCATAACTAATATAATTGTATTTAGTGTCATAAATAATTTTTTTTTGTATTTAGTGGCATAACTAATATATATGTAATCAGTGGCATAACAAAAATAATTGTATTTAGTGGTATATTTGTATTTAGTGCCATAACTAATATAATTATATTTAGAGGTATAGCTAATATATTTGTATTTAGTGTCATAACTAATATAATTGTATTTAGTGGTATAACTAATATAATTGTATTTAGTGGTATAGCTAAGATATTTGTATTTAGAGTCATAGCTAATATAATTGTATTTAGTGTCATAAATAATATATTATTGTATTTAGTGGCATAACTAATATATTTTTGTATTTAGGGGCATAACTAATATAATTGTATTTAGTGTCATAAATAATATATTTTTGTATTTAGTGGCATAACTAATGTATTTTTGTATTTAGTGGCATAACTAATATAATTGTATTTAGTGTCATAAATAATATCTTTTTGTATTTAGTGTCATAAATAATATCTTTTTGTATTTAGTGTCATAAATAATATATTTTTGTATTTAGTGGCATAACTAATATAATTGTATTTAGTGGCACAACTAATATAGTTGTATTTACTGCCATAAATAATATATTTTTGTATTTAGTGGCATAACTAATATAACTGTATCTACTGGCACAACTAATATAATAGTATCTAGTGACATAACTAATATAATAGTATTTAGTGGCTTAACTAATATATATGTAATCAGTGGCATAACTAATATAATTGTATCCAGTGGCATAACCAATATATTTGTATCTAGTGACATAACTAATATAATAGTATTTAGTGGCATAACTAATATATATGTAATCAGTGGCATAACTAATATAATTGTATCTAGTGGCATAAATAATATAATAGTATTTAGTGGCATAACTAATATATATGTAATCAGTGGAATAAGTAATATAATTTATTGTATTTATTGGTATAGGTAATATATTTGTATTTTGTGTCATAATTAATATAATTGTATTTAGTGTCAAAAATAATATATTCGTTTTTATTGGCATAACTAATTCATTTTTTTTAAAGTGACATAACTAATACATTGGTCTTTAGTGGCATTACTAATATATTTGCATTTAGTGGCATAACTAATATAATAGTATTTAGTGGCATAACTAATATAATAGTATTTAGTTGGTATAGCTAATATATTTGTATTTAGTGTCATAACTAATACATTTGTATTTAGTGGAATAACTAATATAATTTTATTTAGTGTCATAAATAATATATTTGTATTTAGTGCCATAACTAATATAATTATATTTAGAGGTATAGCTAATATATTTGTCTTTAGTGTTATAACTAATATAATTTTATTTAGTGGTATAACTAATTTAATTGTATTTAGTGGTATAGCTAAGATATTTGTAGTTAGTGTCATAACTAATATAGTTGTATTTAGTGTCATAAATAATATATTTTTGTATTTAGTGTCATAAATAATATATTTTTGTATTTAGTGGCATAACTAATATATTTTTGTATTTAGTGGCATAACTAATATAATTGTATTTAGTGGCACAACTAATATAGTTGTATTTATTGTCATAATTAATATAATAGTATTTAGTGGCATCAATAATAAATTTGTATCTAGTGACATAACTAATATAATAGTATTTAGTCTCATAACTAATATATATATGTAATCAGTGGCATAACTAATATAATTGTATCCAGTGGCATAACTAATATATTTGTATCTAGTGACATAACTAATATAATAGTATTTAGTGGCATAACTAATATAATTGTATTTAGTGGCATAACTAATATATATATGTAATCAGTGGCATAACTAATATAATTGTATCCAGTGGCATAACTAATATATCTGTATCTAGTGACATAACTAATATAATAGTATTTAGTGGCATAACTAATATAATTGTATTTAGTGGCATAACTAATATAATTGTATCCAGTGGCATAAATAATATATTTGTATCTAGTTACATAACTAATATAATAGTATTTAGTGGCATAAGTAATATAATTGTATTTAGTGTCATAACTAATATAATTGTATTTATTGGTATAGCTAAGATATTTGTATTTAGTGTCATAACTAATATAATTGTATTTAGTGTCATAAATAATATAATTTTGTATTTAGTGGCATAACTAATATAATTGTATTTAGTGGCACCACTAATATAGTTGTATTTAGTGGGATAAATAATATATTTTTGTATTTACTGGCATAACTAATCTGAATATAATTGTATCCAGTGGCATAACCAATATATTTGTATCTAGTGACATAACTATTATAATAGTATTTAGGGGCATAACTAATATATATGTAATCAGTGGCATAACTAATATAATTGTATCTAGTGGCATAACTAATATAATTTATTGTATTTATTGGTATAGCTAATATATTTGTATTTTGTGTCATAATTAATATAATTGTATTTAGTGCCATAAATAATATATTCGTTTTTTTTGGCATAAATAATTCATTTTTTTTAAGTGGCATAACTAATACATTTGTCTTTAGTGGCATTACTAATATATTTGTATTTAGTGGCATAACAAATATAATAGTATTTAGTGGCATAACTAATATAATAGTATTTAGTTGGTATAGCTAATATATTTGTATTTAGTGTCATAACTAATACATTTGTATTTAGTGGTTTAACTAATATAATTGTATTTAGTGTCATAAATAGAGTAATTGTATTTAGTGTCTTAAGTAATATATTTGTATTTAGTGTCATAAATAATACATTTGTATTTAGTGTCATTACTAATATTATTGTATTTAGTGTCATAAATAATATATTTGTATTTAGTGGCATAAATATTATGTTTGTATTTATTGACATAATTATTACAATTGTATTTAGTAGCATAGCTAATATATTTTAATTTGGTGGCCTTACTAATATAATTTTATTTAGTGCTACAACTAATATAACTGTATCTAGAGTAATAACTATGATTATTATATTTAAAAGGGTAAATAATTTACCATTTCTAAATATTTTCACGCACATATAACATTGACTGTAATTTTAATACATAAGTATACGATACTTTTTTATAATACATTATATACTCAATTGCTTATCTCGTAACGAGTAGTTTAAAATATAATAAAAACAACAAACAATCAGAATAATCATATTTTTTATTTTTACACAAAAAAACCTTTAAACGTTCATAAGAGACAATAGGGTTTCTATGAAAATAGATGCTTCATCCTTGCATGTGTTAAACTAAATAATTATTTCTTTATTCACTGGCTTTCATGGTACTACATTTATAAATTTAACGCTCACAAGAACCTCCAAACAAGGTTTAAGTTGAGTCTAATAATAACTACTGAGTTCACTAATCTTCTATTTACAACTAAACACATACTGTCACAGTCTGTCACTAAACCCTATAGTCATATCACTACACTACAAGCACATATCTCTCTCCCTCCATGTTTAATATAACCAATAAGTACTGACTTACAGCTTCTAGTAATATCTCGTAATTTCTATCAGTTTTACTTCTAGATGGATACGTGAAGAGATTAAACATTACTCAGTACCTCGTCTGAGTGTGAGACTAGTTTAAGTAATTCTCTCTGCCCTCATATTCCTATTATTCGCCCCTAATTCATTTGCAGTGATTCATTTTATGTTTTAATTACTTTTAAATTGGACCGTTAATCCTTCACTATGCTTCTTGGTGCCTGGTGGTTTAGTTAGTATACATGAATCAGAGTGAGGGGTATAAGCCAAGAGTACGAAAATAATTTGTTTCTAAGTGTTTTCTCATGATAAGGTCACACTATCTAGTAACACATCTGATCTCCATTTCACAAACCTTTTATTGCCTACATCTGAACAGACTAACATGGGCACTAGATTACCAATTGTGTTTAGAATACCAACACTTGGCATGAACATAGTTAATTGTAAATTTAGATTCATGAATTGCGATCGAGATATGTTGAAGGCGCAACAAACCCGCACGACAAATATACTCCCTCCTATGTAATCTATTCGGACAGGGAGAAGACTCGCTTGTTCTAACACAAAGGTATATTAAATTTATTTTTAATTGACATATCGGTATAAAGTTTGATAAATTTTGGAAATGCTTGACTTTTATTAGTTAAGCGTAAGCAGGTAATATTTAGTTGCTTCGGATTAATTAAGATAGATCGCTTTTTACGGACTGTAGGCGGTAGAACATCTTTAGACAATATATCTTGTCAGACTATGTTCACTGAGGGCAACACAATTTGACTAATTCAGAAAAATATTTCTCATTTCAAGACGAATAACCGATTCCGTATCACATTCGACAGGAGATTACCCATTTTCCATCCTCGGATAGTTGTTCATTTGTTTGTTGTTAATTTGTTAAACAAATGAATTTAGTTCATTTCCAAACCTTTATTGCTATATTCGTAATACATCCTCCTTTTACAAACCATTAGGCCTATTTTATACTTTCGTTAAGTAAAAAAAACCCTTGAAAATGTTTGACACAATGAAAATCTAGATTTTGGTAAACAATTCAGCAAAAGGTTTTGTTACTTCTTTAATGAGACAGACCATTTTTGACCCTAGAAAAAATATTTTCAAACACATGAGAAGAAAATTAACTAAATGTACATATTTCCTAAGTTTGTTATGGATTGCACCATAAGCGTTATTCCGCGCTACTTTGGAATCATGTTTTTCATGCTTTTGATTTTAACTTTTCTGATCCCTTCCTTAAAATTCATATCCCACAGTAGTGAATTTCCTGACTTTTAGAGAATATATTCCCCCATAATAGTAGTATCGTGTAAATTTAAACATACATATATATTATACATAACACACACACACACACACACACATATATATATATATATATATATATATATATATATATATGTGTGTGTGTGTGTGTGTGTGTGTGTGTGTGTGTGTGTATGTGTGCTTAATAGGTTTTTCGCCTGGAAAAAAAAAAAAATTTTATTCTAGTGTAGACACCCTTATAATAATATTTATTGAAATAAATTAATAAGTTTGTCGTGTTTGTGGACTCGAATAGTAGGAAGCTCATAAATCGCGTAGGTAATGTTTAGACAGAAACTAATTTTACTGTGTTTCTTGTAGCATAATCCGGTCTTCAGAATTAGTTTATGATGTAGAGCGTCCTTCACATAATTTCTCAATTATACAGTAATACAAGATATACTTCTATCAACGACTCTAATTATATATTCATACAGCCTTGCAACTGTATAACAGTATTTATAAAATGTAAATACAAAGATATTTAAAACAATTTTACAAATTAGTTGTAAAAAAACCTTACTATTTATTAGGATAATACTGATGGGCGTGGCTACGTTTGTTTAACAGGTGGGGCCGCGGCGGTCGGAGTGGGAGGAACTAGTTCTGTAGATTATAAATAAGGTATTTTTCTAGCGTTAATCAATCTTTGTATGTTATCCCTCTGAGGATGGTTACTTTGTAACTGAAATGTACATTAGGGTAAATTAAAGAAAGTTTGTGGTTAAGAGGTTTTGGTGTATTTATTATTGTAAAAAAACCTATTAACTATTTTTAGATATTCTCAGAACAATGGAAACTAATAATAAAAGTATTAGGAAATTTTTATAACTAAATTATACCCATAAAACAAGAAATGACAAAATCCATATAAACGTATAGCGTAACTGTATAGCTTCTTGGGGTATTGGTTCACGGCGAGTAATTTTCTCAGAGGTTCTCACACGATACCATAGCTGAAGTGATATCCATAAAAGTGAGAACTTTTAGTTTGCTCTTCTAGTTTGGAAAAAACTATTTTAAACATTAGTTTGAAAATTAAGAATGACTAAAAACTGATAGTTGAATTTTCCATGTGTGTTGAAGAAGCCTTTGACGAAGTAATTACGGGACAATAGCGGCGACAAATATTAAATAACTGGGTTTACCAGATATTTCTGGAGAAAGGTTTTGAAGTGTTGGCGATAACGTGTCCAGGTATAAAGTGAAAGTATTAAGTGTCCCTACCTAGCCCTTCTAATCTTACTATAAGCACAAATATACATTTGTTATTTACCAAAGTACCATAGTGTATTTGATAATTGGAAATACGTTCTCCAAGTAATATCACAAAACGTTTGTAGCTCTTGTTTTTTACAAAAATAGGCTTAGGTTGATAAACTTAAGGCGGCTCATATTTAAGACAAATGCCATGACATGTAGGAGTCTTTAAAGGCGTGGGTTCACCATAAACATCCTTATAGGCAGAATCCACCGCGGTATGTTGCTGCAAGAACTGTGACACATACCTATAGAACATGTACCCTTAATGGGATAACTAATGACAGACAGACGCGTATTACTTCGACGTGAAGCAAGGATACGCAAAGAACGCATTATGAAACGTAATGTTTTGTTGCGCACTTTCACCTAAATAGCTATTAAATAAGATCCACGACTTCTCTACTAAGCTTTCTCAATGTGGATGTTTTTTACTAAACCTAACGCGAGTATAACGTGACTTAATTCATAAAACTTAATGCTATTACCATTTTCCACCGAGCCGTCGTTTACCCTCCACCCTTTCAACTCGGCAATTACCAATTTACGTTTTCTAGTAAGCAAAAACTTTACACGTTATGGACAAAGTTAAATAAACATACCTTTATACCTAATTAAAGTTATCGAATTTAGTTACACTTCTCTGGGTTAAACATATGTGGGCTATTTTTCAAAAAGTTTTAATAATTATCTCTTTCGTGATAAGCACCATTTTCATATGGTAAAACTATTGTTTTCAGATTTTATGTTGCAGGATTTTACAAATGCCTAGATTACTTACAGCAGACAATTCATTCAATGTCGTGCATCGGACATCATATGACCGAATACGTAGCAAATTCCAAATCCATCTTGTGCGTTTCCTAGCGATCAATTTATAATATCGTACAAATTATATAAAACTATTATGGTTCTAAGTATTTTCTCACGTCTAGATCACCCTATCTAGTGACAATTCTGACCTCCTATTTACCAACCTTATATTACCTTAATCTCAATAGTCAATCATGGGCACTAGATTACCAATTGTGTTTAGAATACCAACACTTGGCACGAAAATAGTTAATGGTAATTTTATATTCATGAATTGCGATCAAGAAATGTTTAAGGCGCAACTAATCCGCACGACAAATATACACGTGCCTATGTAATATATATAGATGCCGGAAAGTCTCGCTTGTTCTAATGCAAATGTATATTAAATTTATATTTTAATCGGTAGATAGTCAGAGGGAATCAAATGTTGGAAATGCTTGACTTTTAGTAGTCAAGCGTAAGAAGTTGTTTTCATTTTCGAAGGTTTTACAAAGCACACAAACACATAACACGCACGCATACACTAACATCTTCACTTAGGGAATTTGACTGGTCAGAACCGTTGCGCGTTGGGAGTGCTGAAAAGTCCAGAGCTTGACAACTCTGTACTGGGACGTTGATGTGAGCTTGCTCTGCCAAAGACGTATGCGACAGTGTCCGTGATGTACAGGTGTTGGAGCCTGTGCACAGTATTACGAGTTCTCGACTGATGCCCATGCAGTCAAGCTAAGGAGGAAGCTATGAGCCACAGAGTACTGGGAGTTGGCCCCCAAAAGTGATCCATGTGTATACCCGTACTCATAGTCTCGCTCGACACGATGATTGGCATAATAATATTTATGGAGAACATCAAAACGTCAAATCAGCGTAATGCGTCTAAAGAAATAGACAATACTCAGAAGGACGTACTTGAAAAACGATATTACTCGTTCCTATTACTTCACTACAGAACTTCGGTCTAGACTAGCTGATACTCCCTCCAGATTGGCCGAATTTTTTTCTGGATTTTTCGTTATAGCGTTTGTTTATATTATTTCCTTCTTGCTACTTATCTATATAATTTCAATTTTCTCTTGCTTCTTCTTTTTGTCTAAACATAAGTAAATATATAAAAAATTTTAAAAAAACCAGTGGTGCATCATATAGCTCATGGTTCTCATTTCCTTACTTCCTGAACAATTTTTTTTCTCCTATTATCTTTACTCTTAACCATTTACTATCTACCTATACACGCTTCGTACTAGTCTTCATTTACTGGACTTTATTTTAAAAAACGGAAATTTAAAACTTTGAGTAATCTTTCCCGGCGAATGAATTCTTTTTAGGCATCTTAGCTTAATTACCAGAGTGTCGGAGTGTGTAAGAAAATTGTTTATCAAATAAATTTCAACTCGGAAGTTAGTAAAAACACATTTTTTCAAACTTTAATAGACATTTATCACTTTTATAAAATTTAACTTACAAAACTTCTTCATATGTTTTACAAAATTGTTGAAGCACAATAAAACTTTTATAAATGAACTTAGTATATATTTCTTAAATGATTTGGCCCTTGCTTAGTTATTTGAATATTTTAATATCTTTTAACCCTATGAACCATTTGGTTCTAATGTAAACCTTTGAAAAATTTACTTAATTCTAGAGTACATTTATATCTTAAAACCTAAGCATTAATGTTAAATTTAATTTAGTAATTTAATTAATAGAAAAATACACATGACTAAATCTGTGTATTATCTACACTCAGGTAGGCTAAAACTGGAGCATGAACACCTAAGGTGAAATTTAGAGTAGTAATAGGGGTTGCAAGAGATTCTTCATCTTCCATATGGGCTTATATTAGATATACCATTCAATCTAAGAAAGGGATACATGTATGGCTATGTGTAAACTATGTTGAAGGTATAATAGGGGGAATTATATTAATAGTAAAGTTGGAGTTGGTGCAAGGCTTCGTAACGCCTTTGGTATTTATTTCCAAACGGTTTTTCTTGCAAGCTTTGTGAGCCCTCACAATCATAACAAAATCACAATTTTTATATCTCATATAAGAAACACATTATGTCAGAATTTTGAATAATTCATCTGTAATTGACTGGCATTACTTTGTACTTCAATTCGCAGGAGCTATTATCCAAAGTACTTGCAAATACGTTCCCAATATGCATCTGTGTGTCAGTGCAGACAAGCATCGAGAAAAGTATTGAGTAAATACAAGTATGATTGTTCTGCCGGATTATTGAGGGAAGTGCATTTACATAGAGATGTAGCGGAAGTACAGAGTAAACTCCGACTACTTAGGTAGGGTTTTAAACCGGAAATACAGTATGTTTTATAGCAAAGTGCAACTGTATGCATTAGGTATAGTGTATTTAAAAATGATCGCGAGAAAAATAAAATATGAAATGAGGTAAGTTTTAAATAAATCAAATGTAAAACTAATTTAAAAAGATATGTTAAGGTATACGAAATACTGTTTTTCATTTTTTAATATAATCAAATTGATCTTACAATAAATCCTAGGTATATATTTATGTTGCTCAGTTTATATTACAAAATATTTCTTTGTGTAATAAATGAATTTTAAAAAATAGTTCTTCAACATTGGACACGTTTAAGATAATTTCAACAGAAATGTTTTATTAAGAAATGAGCATCTTAAACGTAAATAAACTATTAATTTTACAATAGCGTTTGTAATATTATTCCAAGTTGAAGCTGGAAAAAATAAGGTTAAAATTAATAACATTGTAAACAATTACCAGAAAAGTATCTCGAGTGTTTTGCAATGAGTTTTGAACTGTTTATGTTTTCATTTTTCTTAATGAAGCCAAATGTGTAAAGTTATATTAGAAAATACAAAAAAGGTGGTCATCTTACCTTTTATTAAATAGAGGTTTTAATGAAAGTAATATTTCAAGAAATCATACACATTTTGTTTGTCAGTGCTTTACTTCAATTGAAATGGTCATTGTCTTCTAAATAATTGGAAAGATAATATTGTTGCAATAATAATAATAATAAATACAATTTTTCCCAAAGTAACCCTCGGGGCCTTTATAACCTTAGAAGGCGTTTGTTCTTGTGACTGCTTAGTAGAGTGTCCCCATTACCATCCTTCACAAAGCAGATAATATGTCCCTCGTGTTTCTCATCTTCTATGGTGTAAGCTGTACGTTTTAAAAAAATATTTATTGACATTGAAACACGTCATCACAGCTATAGTACTTTCAAATCCTTATATCAGGAGTGACTTAATTTTGTTTGTCAAGGGGTAACTTACTACTGAATTATATTACCCTTCCTCTGTATGGGGAAAAATTAGAGCTTTTGGTATCCAAAGGAGAACGTTTGGTAGATAAATGCTAAAGTATATGTCTAACAGCGTAAATTAGACCTATATATTGAAATAAAAAAATACGCAAATGTTTAACGAAGTAACAAATCTAATGCAGTGAAATTTTACTACTGGTGTACCAAACGTATGTAAAATTATTCATATAAATCGTCCATCTAATACATTTCGGCTAAGAGCAAATCTTTACTTAGAGTAATAAAACTTCTATTTTAGGAAAATAGCTGATTTTATATTTTACCGTTCTTGTTGCAACATACCGCGGCAGTATTTTCGTATAAAATATGTTAAAGGGTTCGTACGCCTTTTTATAGCTTCCAATATGGAAATGGTTTTGTTTCATGGCGATAGACTCGGATTTAGTAGCGTTAAACATGGATAAAATGGATTTGTTTTTTTTTATTTTACTGAATATAAACTAAATCTGTAATAAGGCGGGTTTTCTCTTTATAATTCATCTATTAGTATTTAAAAAGTAGAGTTATTTTGGTATTGACACTATAAAATATTTTTAGGAATAATAGATATATTACAGAAGATATGAAAATAAAATTCCGATAGCATCAGATAGCTTCAAGTAAGTTATTCACATTCGCGTGAGTTTGGTTGTTAATGTCATATTAATTTTATTTATATAAGCCGTGTATTTATTTATTAAATGTTTCAAGTTGTTACAAATTTGAGCCCATTCATCCCAAATGGAGTTTCCCTTTAACATGTTTTCTAAAATAATTTCTGTAATGTAATTTCTTTACAAATTACCATAAGGATTATGTCCATTCAATATTATATGTTTCGCTTATATATACCAATCGTTAATATTGAATATTTTCCTTAGGCCCGTCCTCCAATGGTTGTCTTCGTTTCAATGGGTTTTTCAAATTATGGAGTAAGACATTATACACATTTTTAGAGATTCAGGAATTTTTTATGAAGATACATCAAATACAGTCTACCCTACATAAACATTCGGGGAAACCAAATCGACGATTGAAAAAACATTTTAAATAATGGTCATTACTATACAAGTATGTTTATATATTAAGTGATTTGAGAAATGTCAACCATATAAATAGTCGTCATTATGAAAGTAAGAGAATTATTACATCAGAAGTTTTCCACCTCGTACAAATTACTCAGTATCGGAGGAACAAAACATCTGGCGTTACTTGAAAACCCAACAGAGGGAGTGGAGTAGAAGTGGATGTCTGGTTTGCGTGCAGATGCATTATCTGTCGGTAAAACCCTTAGAACATTAGAAAATACGTTGATAAATCGTTGAATGGGATAGTAAATATGAGGATAAATAAGGCCTAATACTGAGAAATAAATGCTAAGAAGTATTGAAAATGGAACATTAAGAAACAGGAAGGATCACTTATATCACATATCAGAAGCATTACTTTTCTCAAGATCACTCGCTAACAATGAACTCTTTCCATGATGAAATGGCGTTAATATTCTAAAAACTAAAAACAGTTCCCTTCTTACTATACCTGTATTAGTAGTAGGGGTCGTAGCTACTAATTGAATCTCAACCTCTGTCAGCCGATTTGCATATCTCAATCAGAGGCAACGTTATTAGTGGCAGACAATAAAACCATTAAATAAAAATTATCAATTTAGTTTAAGATCTAAGGATGTAGTATATTTTGTAAGTATTCTATGACTTAAATAAATGTTTTAGACCGAAAAAGCTATATATGAAAAGATATATGGATGAAAGTATTTAAGAAACTAATTTCTAGTTCTTAATAGTACAGATTCAATAATCTAATCTAATTATTTTGTTAACATTTTAATGTTAAAGTGTTTATCGTCATCAATGACAATACTAAAACCTCTACCTTAAGTATTTCTGGTCAGCACGTTTATAATTTATTTTTAATTAGGCGAAATTATTGCACAACAAGATCATTGAAAAAGCTTTAAACACTTGAGCTAACTGTGGAGTACATGAGTTGGAATGCAAAATGCACCTGGAATTTTGTTCCATATATATATTGTGTAATATTAAATTCTTAGACGTGAAATCCATTCAGCTTGTATTTATAAATTAATTAACGCCAATCGTATATCGCGATTGCTTTGAATGTGAGGTTTATTCTGTAAAAAACTATGGTTAGTTATTTTAGGTTCTATTAAGCGCCGTCCATGAGGTAACGAATATCTAATTTTCCATTAATCAAATTAAATTTTATACATGAACTAGGTTGTTCTAAGCTTATGGATGTCAATGGCGTTTGATTTAAATGTAGTTTTTTTTCTTATACGTAGGATTGTTTTTTCTACCCGTCGGCAGTTACAAGGGTGATTGTAGATATAATGTAGGTTGGAACAAAACGGTAAAATACCATGTTAAAATGTTTATAAAGAAGTTGTGCGAAAAAAATTTAAGTCAATTTCTACTTACGACAATAAATAAATATTTGATTTTAGTTAAATATTGTTAAATAATTACTATATTTATAAATACAATGTCACAACCTATGTGTTGAAACACTGTTCTACCACATAACCTATAACCTAAAATCAGCTGGCAATGGAGATTTCATCGCACATTCAACATTATTATTTGAGTTGGAAACAGACTTTTTCGTCATCAATGCTAATAACTGACTAATTTGCTCAGTGAGGACTTCAATTTTCTTGTTTAGCTCAACGCAGTTGGAACACAACTTCTCAGTAGTGTCAGCTGAGGTATAAGATTTCGTTTCTAGGTTGAGTTGACTTGAACTTCTTTTTTGCTTCGTGGAAAGATGTTTTAGCCTTTGCCATTATGCTGAGGATCGCATTCTCCTCCTTGTAATTTGGGCAGTTACAGGACCTAGCAGGGTGATCACCAGCACAGTTTAGGCTTTTCGGAGCACTTGTGCAAACCTTTTCAGTATGGCCTTCAGATGCACAGTGTCCGCATACCTCTGGCTTGGAGAAAGAAGAGCTTACGTATTCAAAACGTTGGCATTTAAAGCACCGGCGTGGATTGAGAACGTAGGTTCTAACAGAAAGCCGTTGATAGCCCGCATATAGATATTCCGGGATAGATGGTTTCGAGAATGTCAGGATTATTGATGTTGTTGGAACTCTCTGACCGTTTTCCATCCTCATAATTCGTACGACATCTGTTACACCTTCTGATACCAGTTCTGATTTTATTTCCTCCTCACGGACATACAAAAGATCCCTGCATGATATTACTCCCTTTGATGAGTTCAAGGTTTTGTGGAGGGCCACTGAAACCTGATCAAAGAAGGAGGTCATTTTTAATAATAACTGTGACTGCTTCGAATTGCTTGTTTCTAACAGCAGTGTTCCGTTCCGTAACTTCCTTATGGAAGAGACAGGTCCTGCTGCACATCCAGTTATAGCCCTTTGGATTACAAAAGGCGATACCTTTGAGAGATCTTTTCCAGCTTCTGTGGAAGACACAATTAAGAACTTTGGTGGTGCTAAATCCATTTCTTTCCTCATAGTATTTATTTCACTAGGCATCTTCGGAGAAACCTCACGACGCCTCTTTACATTAAACTGGTTGGACATTTGTTGGTTTTCCATAAATTGTTTTTTAAGCTAACTATCGTGTCTGGCGTTACGGGCAAGACTATGAGAACGGGTACACCCATGGATCACTTTCGATCATTTCCAACCCCCGGAACTCTGGAGCCAGTAGTTTCCTCCTTAGCTCTACTGGATGGGCATCAATCGAGAACTCGTAATACTCTGCACAAGCTCCGACACCTGTGCACCACGGACACTCCCTGACCAAGGACCAAAGTGGCTAGCGGACCAACAACCACGCATACGTCTACGGCAGAGCAAGCTCACAGCAGCGTCCCATACCAGAGTTTGTCAAGCTCTGGAATTTTCAGCACTCCCAACGCGCAACAATTCTGACCAGTCAAATTCCCTAAGTGAAGATGTTAGTTTATGTGTATGTGCGTGCGTGTGTGTATGTGTGTGTGTGTGTGTGTGTGTGCGCGCGCGCTTTGTGAGTGGTGTAGTGTTAGGCTAGGGTGCTGCGAGGGACGCCAAATCCCTCGTAGGTGCGGCTAGTCCGCACCCCCTGCGTGGAATTTATTATGGACATCGGACCATCGGAGTCACATGACCATGGACGTCCGCAGCAAGAAGTAAGTAAGATAGAGTCAGAGGAAATCAAATTTTTCAAATTGTGGAAATCACGTTTGTGTGCTTCCAGGAGGTGCTTAAACTTATAGTAAAGACATACTAGGAAGAGTATTTCGAAATATGGACAATATTAATATTTATATAATGTATAATTAGATGGCCTAGTTACACCAGACAATTCATTTAATGTCGTGCATCGGACATCATATGCCCGACTACGTACCCAATTCCAAATCCATCTTGTACGTTTCCTAGCGATTAATTTAAAATATCCTACAATATATATGAAAATGGTGTTTCTTCTAAATCTTTTCTCATGTCTAGACTACACTACCTAGTAACAATTCTAAACTCCTATTTACAGACCTTTTATTACCAGCAACTCAACCGACTAACATGGGCACTGGATTGCCAATTGTGTTTAGAACACCTACACTTGTCATGGAAATAGTTAATGGTGAGTTTATATTCATGAATTGCGATCAAGGTATGTTGAAGGCGCAACAAACCCGCACGACAAATATACTCCCTCCTATGTTATCTATACAGACGCCGTAAAGTCTCGCTATTTCTAACGCAAAGGTATATTAAATTTATTTTTAATTGAAACATTATTTGAAATTGATTAAATTTTGGAAATGCTTGACTTTTATTAGTCAAGCGTAAGAAGTTGTTTTCATTTTCGAAGGTTTTTCAAAACACACACACACATAAACACGCACGCACATACATATATTTACACTAACTAGCTAGTAGTTATATCTGGGAGAAGGACGATAACTGCGAGTTGAGGGTATTTTGATTCGTCAGTAGGCTATTTAAAAAGGCAGAAATGTCCTATAGCGTTTGCGAGAAGGAATTATTAGCTGTTATAGTTTATGGCCCAAAGAAATTTCAGCCAGTAATAATAGGTGCACATCATAACGAACAACAAAGCTTTTGAAACTCCTGAACACTTCCAATTTCAACAACTCACGCATTACGAGATGGACACTAGTGACCAAATATACCAAGTCACCGCCCCGGCAAAGAGGATAAGACTTTGCGGCACGATCAGTCAAAAGTAGGACCCAAAATTATGCTCATCAGATTATGTTGCCCTTGATGAACATAGTCTGACAAGATATGTTTTCTGGGGTTCTTCTACGTCTAAAGGCTTTAAAAAGAAACATATTATATCCCTGATGTCTCTATTACCATGCAAAGGACTTTTTTTAGTGTCAATCCGACCCATTGGGATGTTTATAGAACTATTCCGGCTGGGTAATATAGGAAAGTCCAGATCTGTAACATTATTGAACCAAGTTGTTTAAACATTTGTATCTCGGTTTGGTTTTCGTTTGAAGGTAAAATGTCAGGATTTGGGTTTTTAAAATAAATCTAGTAATAAACCTATTAAGAGAAAACATATGGCAAGTATTTCGGATTATTAACCTCCATCTTTCCGACGTGATAACTCAATACTGGTGTGAGCTGTCACGTTCGTGTCCAGGAGGTTATAGTAAAGACATACTAGGAAGAGTATTTCGAAATATTGCCAATATTAATAATTATATAATGTATAATTCGATGGCCTAATTACAGCAGACAATTCATTTAATGTCGTGCTTTGGACATCATATGCCCGAATACGTACCCAATTCCAATTCCATCTTGTACGTTTCCTAGCGATCAATTTATAATATCGTACAATTTATATGAAAATGTTATGTTTCTAAGTCTTTTCTCACGTCTAGATCACACGACCAAGTAGTCTGACCTCCTATTTACAACCCTTTTATTACCTGCATCACAACAGACTAATATGGGCACTAGATTGCCAATTGTGTTTAGAACACCTACACTTGGCATGAAAATAATTACAGGTAAGTTTAGATTCATGAATTGCAATCAAGATATATTGAAGGCGCAACAAACCCGCACGACAAATATACTCCCTCCTATATTATCTATACAGACGTCGGAAAGTCCCGATTGTTCTAATGCAAATGTATATTAAATTTATTTTTAATTGAATCATATAATAACGTTAAGTTAAATTTTAGAAATGCTTGACTTTTATTAGTCAAGCGTAAGAAGTATTTTCATTTTCGAAGATTTTCAAAAAAAAACACACGCACTCACACACATACATTTACACTAACTGGCTAGTACCCTGTTATATCTGGGAGAAGGACGTAAACGGCGAGTTGAGGGTAACTTGATTTTGTAGGACATTTAAAAAGGCAGAATTGTCCTGACTAGGAGGCTTGTTCCGCGTAATAACGGACAAGAAAACTTTGAAATTCCTGAACACCTGCAATTTCACCAAATTACGCATTACGAATGGACACTAGCGATCCAAATATACCAACCCACCTTTATTGACAGCCACGGAAATAAGGAAAACACCGATCAGCCAAAAGATCGCAATATCCTCATCAGATTATGTTGCCCTTGATAAACATAGTCTTACAAGATATGTTTTCTAAGGTTCTTCTACCGCCTGTAGTCCGTAAAAAGCTATCTCTCTTAATAATTCCTAAGCGACTGAAATTCCTTTTAAAATAAAAATGATTTCTTATGATTTCTTGACTAATAGAAGTCAAGCGTTTCCAAAATTTGAGAAACACTGTGATACACAAATTAAAAATAAATTGAATATACCTTTGCATTAGAACAAGCGAGACTTTCCGCGGTCTGTATAGATTACATAGGCACGAGTATATATGTCGTGCGGGTTTGTTGCGCCTTAAACATATCTTGATCGCTATTCATGAATGTAAACTTACAATTAACTATTTTCATGCCAATTGTAGGTTCTCTAAACACAATTGGTAATCTAGCGGCCATGGTATTCTGTTGTGATACAGTTAATAAAAGGTCTGTAAATAGGTCAGAATTAATATTAGTTAGTGCGATCCAGACGTGAGGAAAGAGTTAGATACATAATATTTTCTTATAAATTGATCGCTAGGAAACGTACGAGATGGATGTGGAATTTGCTACGTATTTGGGCATATACATATGATGTCCGATGCACGACATTAAATGAATTGTTTGCTGTAAGTAATCTAGGCATTTGTAAAATCCTGCAACATAAAATATAAGAACAATAGTTTTACCATATGAAGATGGCGCTTATCACACAAGAGATGATTATTACAACTTTTCGAAAATAACTCCACAATATTTTTTAAGCGTGTAAACTAAAAGTATAAACTAAATTCGTTAACTTTAATTAGTTAGTAAAGGTATGTTTATTTAACTTTGTCCATAACGTGTAAAGTTTAGCTAACTAGAAAACGTAGTTTGGTAATTCCCGAGTTGAAAGGGTGGATGGGTGATGTAAGGGACGGTTCGTGGCAAAATGGTATTTAGCTTTAAGTTATATTAATTGAGTCACGTTACACGTGCGTTAGGGATAGTAAAAGTAACAGCTACATTGAGAAAGCATAATGGCAAGTAGAGAAGACGTAGATCTTTTTAGAAAGCTTCAGCAACACAGCATAAGTACCATACAAGTTCACTTGGCTGTCTTAGCGCATTATGTCTGGCATCAGGCGTCTTATAAGGCATCTAACTACATAGGCAAAAGTGCATAACTAAAACGTTGCGTTTTATAAAGCATTCTTTGCCTATCCTTGCCGGATGTGTCGAAAGATGTATTCCCTTGTCAACTCAGACCGTATTCAAAAAAGTAAACGCTTCATAATAAAAAAGTAAATGCTGCTATAGGTAAGTGATACATATTAATAATGTTAATTAAAATCTAATAGCTCAAGTGAAGTAATTTAAACAATAAAACTTATATACAGTAGCGGCCGTTTATATAAATCATATTTGCTAGAAGCATGTTTTATAACAACAACCGAACGCGTAATCGCAATGTATAGAGGGTGGCATTGAATTCACTCTAGTACAAACATGTTTACTGGACCATATGTAGGCCTAGCATTACAGTAAGTCATTTTAGTTCTAAAACTTACAACTACAATGTAATTCAGGCATGGGGAAATTATAAGTTATTACCTAACACATTTTCCAGCTCCAGTTAGTTTTATGCAATGTAGATATATTTTATAACTAGGTCTTCGACATCTAATATTTTGCGGGCATGCTGCACGTCAGATTATTTTGTTCTTTAGCTGATTTTTTAAGACATAAATTGAATATAGGATACTTTAAAAAAATAAACTATGTAAAAGAACTTCATAAAACACTTTAACTAGAATTCATTTGCTGTCAACATTTTCATTACACTTTGATAACGACAGGATTTAGTCTTTGTTCTTTAAAATTTTACGTAAGACAGGTTGCGAAACGCGAAGTTGAAAAGCAGAGTTTCTTTGACGCTTTTTTGTAATTTAAGACTTAAAACACGTATTTTCTGTTTTATTCCGGGAATCTTGCTACACTTTAAAACTTCAAGTGACATAAAGCCTCACAAAACAAATGGAAAACATCTTCTAAAATTAAATTACGTAAAATCTCACTGAAATCATGATCTTTAACAGAAATAAAGTAATATATGGTGCAGTAGGCACCTGAACAATTTGAATACGAAAAGCTAGAAGGACAAATAACTTATTGTAAATTTTGTTAAACCCACAAGACCTGTTTCAGTAATGTTAAACAGTATATGAATGACTTATGGAAAAAGAATCACGTCGGTAATATCGATAACACCATGATTGACAGGCTTTCAATCATCATATCCCTCAAATGAATTATCGGGATTTACTATACTTATAATAATTTTCCTTTGGTTTATGGTATTAAATGCATAATTTATTGCATTATAAAAAAAAACTATAAGCGGAGCGACCGTTACAATGTATTTATACGATACCTTGTCTGGCTTTATGTGAAACTATAATAATATCCGAATGGTAACATTAAACATGATCACACTACGCGGCGGATACTATTTTATAATGGATAATAAAAATAGTATTATAAATACCACTTAATACATTACACAGGTTATAAACTTATAAGCATAGAAGCATATAGATATAATGAAGTCACGTAACAGGTATAAAATACTGAAATTAATAAGAAAAAAGTGTGTAGAGTTTGCCTAAACCCAGACTAAATATTTTACTAATTTTCAGTACAAAACAACACTTTGATAAACATGAATAAGATCTTTAATTATCTCAATAAAATAAGAACAACCCCGATTTGTAATAATACCTCCCCAAACCCAACGCTATAAAAGCAGCCTTTTATTTAACGATCATCCGATTCTAAACATAACCAAAGTTTTCTGCTCATTATAGAAAGTTTATTTTCTGTGACGGAGACATGTCTAACTTTATGGAGCATATTATTGCAGCTTCACAGTTCCAGCACCCGTTTACATGTTTTGGAGTGAGGTTTATTTTAATTCCTTAGTAAATAATTTCGTCTCCATTATTTACATAAGGGCTAAATGACTTTTTTTTGTTTCTTACATAGTCGAACTTATCAAATTATATAATTTTGATTAGTTAATATCTAAAAATAGAATATAACTTAATACTGGTGTATTTACACAATGTCATTTATTATGGAATATAACTAGGACTATAAAAAGTGGTTTTTAGGGAAAGATGTTTTTTCCCTTGCCATTATGCCGAGGATCGCTTTCCCCTCCTTGATCTTCGGGAGGGCGGCGGTTAATGGAGCAGAGTGATCACCAGCACAATTAAGATAGAGAGTATGCCCTAAACGCTGACACTTGAAGCAGCGTCTAGGGTTAGACACAGATGGTCTCACTGTAAGCCTTTGGTAAACTGCATGTATAAATTGTGGTACCACCTGTTTTCCAAAAGTGACGATGAAAGAGGCCGTTGCTACTGTTTCACATTTGTCCACCTTTATAGTTAGCAAAACGTGTGTAATTGATTGAGATAACAACTCGGATTTAATTTCATTGATAGGAACGTACATCAAGGTGTATAATAGGAGTCATGTAATGACCCCCTTTGAGAAATTTAAAGATCTTTGGGGAGCCACAGTTACAAAGAACATATCGAAAATGAGGTCATTTTTAAAAGCGATCGTTACATGTTTCAACAAGCAATGCATAATTTATTAGTTTTTTTATCTAAGACACCGGACCTCCAGCACAGGCAGTAATAGCCTTATAATAAGGAAAAGAGAGACCTTTGCAAAATCCTTTCCATCTTCAGCACAAGAAAATAGTAAAGGTTTTGGTAATTACAACGTTGGTGACGTTGCTACCATCAACGTTTTACTCCCATCATCTAACATAGGCTCGTCAGGTGAATCCTGACGTGTCCTTTTAAACTCTTACTATTGGACGTTTTTTTAGGTTCCATAAATGTTTTTTTATGGAAGCAATCGTGTCGGACGTTAAGGGCGAGACTATAGAAATAGGTACACCCCTAGGTCGCATTAGGATCATCTCCAACCTTCAGAACTCTGAGGCCTATAGCTTTTCTCCTTAGCTCGACTGGTTGGGCATCAGACAAGAACGCATAATACTGTGCACAGGCTCCGCACTCTGACCAAGGACCGAAGCGGCTGGTAGACCAGACATCCCGTTTACGTCTTCGGCAGAGCAAGCTCACATCAGCCTAACAATACTTATAAAACTGGACCTAAAATATACCAAAAATGTTGAATGGTATTGTTTACTCAACAAAAATAAACTCTACTAACTTGTAAAAGAAGGAGATATTACGAACTTAGTAATGAAAGATTAAAATGAACTAGTCGTGAGAGAACACTTAGAAACATAATATTTTCTTACGCTTGGCTATACTCTGTACTCGGATTTATGTACACTAGCTACTAAACCACCAGGCGCCAAGAAGTATAGTAAAGGATAAACGGTCCGATTTAAAACTAATTAAAACATAAAATGAACGACTGCAACTGAATTAGGGGTGAATAATAGCAATATGAGGACAGAGAGAATTACTTAAACTAGTCTCACACTCAACTGAGGAACTGAGAGCGTTATTTAACGGTTATATTAGGCACGGAGGGAGAGAGATATGTGCTTGTAGTGTGGTGATAGGACTATACGCTTTAGTGACAGACAGTGACAGTATGTGACAGTTGTAAATAGAAGCTTAGTGAACTCAGTAGTTATTATTAGACCCATCGTAAACCGTATTTGGAGGTTTTCTCTAGTGTTAAACTTAGAAATGTAGTATCATGAATGCAAGTGAATAATTAAATAGCAGTATTTAGTGTAATACATGCAACGACAAAACATCTATTATTATAAAAAAACTTGTCTCTTATGAACGTTTGAAGGAATTTTTGAGCAAAGTTCAAAAACATAATTATCCGATTGTTTGCTAATTTTTATTTTGTTTTAAAATATTCGTTACTAGGAAAGTAATAAAGTATATTTTGTATTATAAAAAGTATGGGAGGTAAGTATTAAAATTACAGGCAACTTTGTATGTGTGTGAAAAGATTTAGAAATGTTAAATTATTTATCCTAACAAATATATTTATATTAGTTATTGCACTAAATACAATTATATTAATTATTACACTAAATACAATTATATTAGTTGTTGCACTAAATACAATTATATTAGTTGTTGCACTAAATACAATTATATTAATTATTACACTAAATACAATTATATTAGTTGTTGCACTAAATACAATTATATTAGTTGAAGCACTAAATAAATTTATATTAGTTGAAGCACTAAATAGAACTATATTAGTTATGCCACTAAATATAATTATATTAGTTACAGCAATAAATACAATTATATTAGTTATTACACTAACTACAATTATATTAGTTATTACATTAAATAAAATTATATTAGTTGTAGCACTAAATAAATTATATTAATTAAAGCACTAAATGTAATTATATTAGTTATGGCGTTAAATACAAATATATTTGTTAAGGCACTACATACAACTATGATAGTTATGGAACTAAACCAAAGCAACATTCACGGCATATTTGCAGGTGCATTAGGCTTTATTAGAAAACATAGAATTCCCTTTGAAGCATTGCTGCCGTCTCGCCAAACCTAATTATAACAGGATGAAATAATTGATATAATGTGCTTTGTTTTGGCGAAAATTACAAAGACAGCCCCTTTACACTCACGTTTATGTTCGTTGAGATTTTACCACTAATGCAAGTCCTAGACACGAACCAGAGCTAAAACACACTGCCACTAATTGCGTTATGCCCAAACATATTCTAATTTACAAATGTCAAAAATACCATTGTGTCAGATTTTATTGGCACACTTTTTTAAAATATTTAAATTAAATGTATTTAATTTATAATAAAAGTAAAGAATAAAAAGAGCTTGAAATACATTTTACACAACGAATACTATTTTGTAGTTAGGCAAAATTCCAGATATATGTTTACCTATGTAGTTGTTTTCAATACTTGAAAATAGAATTAGTTTTAACAGGCTGTTACAAAAATCAGTGAATTTCTTAAACATAAATATCAGAATATATCTTTGAAAAAATAAATAGATTTACATATCTTTCTAACTGGGTTTAAATATAAAATATCCTTAGATGAATTTCTTTCGTTAGTATAATATGTTACAGAGTTTTCTTTCTATAAAATCTTTGGCACGTCGCGAGATTCTGCGATATCCTCACTCCAGATAATCTCCTCCGTTTAGACTCGTCTTCAACTGTCTATCACCCGTCCTTGACTGTTGGAAATTAGATTTTGCGCCGTGAAGTCTAGTCTATTCCTCTACCGTGTCAACCTCCTCTATAGAGCATCATAGACCGTTAGGTGTTGGTTGTTCTCCCTCCATCGTTGCACAAGGTCAGATCAGGCTAGTCCAATCCATTGCAGAAGGTGTAGACAGTCAAGAAGGCAGCGACTGCGATACTACTTGGCAAAGTGCTGGGGATGGCACTTGTAGTAAGTGTCTCCGATCTCGCCAACAAATGTAGATCTCCAAGAGGTCTGTATTCCCATTGTTTACCATTGTCTAATACACCATTATGGGACTCAATTTTTTAATGGGCATCGGCGCCTCTTAGGTAGTCTAAAAACGTTCGAAAATGCAGGACGTGGGG
Organism: Prosapia bicincta; assembly: GCA_036971475.1. Classification (NCBI taxonomy): domain Eukaryota; kingdom Metazoa; phylum Arthropoda; class Insecta; order Hemiptera; family Cercopidae; genus Prosapia; species Prosapia bicincta. The sequence continues at coordinate 202,231,662 of JBAIZL010000001.1, read as the reverse complement.
TGGTAAATGTGGTGAGGTTTAGGAAATCTAACTGCCCTAGGTGGAGGGAATTAGCGTTGAGGCTTAAAGGATTTTAGGGAAAATGAGATTATAATATAGTAGAATAATGCAGGTGAGCAGGCCAGTCTTTAATATTTTTAGGGAGGTAAGTGGGGATATTATGAGCGAAAGAGAGAAATGCAAGTGGATGGCATTCCCGTGTCACATAAAGGGGAGGGAGAAAAGCTAATCTAGGCTGTGTCCATATGGGGCGCTCTACTGGCCAGTGACCAGTCACCCCCTTGTTAGACCTCTGTTAGGAATCTAACAGACCATACTGGTATCACAATCTTCGTAAGGGCCCAGTATAGTTAATTCGACTATGGTCTCACTAGCAGAAAATGGTATCGAGGGGGGAGAGGGGTGTTAGCTATAAACCTCCCCCACATTCTTCATGTGGTGTCTGTTGATAATCGAAATGATACAGAGCAAGACACCACAATCCTTTCCTTCGCAAGACACCACAATTACTTCTTTTTGACGGATGTTTACCATTGTCTAATACACCTCTGGTAATTGACTTGATATAGGAATATGAATTACCTAGTACACAGATTTAAATATGAATGTAGCTAAATCCTAGGATAGGAAGTACTTCAAAGCGGATGTGAGGTTTCATGTCACATAGGTGTAAAGGACGTAATCTACGTGAGTGTATTCCTAACGTCCGGCGTGGGATTAGAATTTATATTTGTTTACGAATATAAATTGTTCAAATTATCAACATATATTTAAAGTTATAAGGGACAACATACGTTTTTGACTTGACGATATTCTGGTAATACTTTTTACAATATATATATAGAGAAATGCATTTTGTTTATTCCATATTTTCTTTGCAAAAGAGGTTATTGTTGCGTAAATAAATGTATGCACTATTAATGTATGTCTAATTAATTGTTTACAAGAGGTCGACTAAACTTGCAAACTTGTTGCGGTGAATATAAAGATTAATACAAAGCTTGGGAGCTTTTAACTTTTCTTGTGATGTGTTGAAACTTGTAGCCTAAAACCAATCTATAAACACAGTACTTTCCTTAATAAAATTTAAGCCTATTAGCTACTCCTCCGTACTCACAACTTTACCGGCAACATTCTAGTTTTAATTTTAATTAATTTTAATTTAATGTGGACTGTCTCTTCTGTGTTAATAAATTAAACACTTTGGAGGAACCTATAAAAAGAGTGTATTCTTGACAACTTAATGAACCAATAATTTCTGACGCACTCAACTCAAATAATAGTCACAACAGTTCATGTAATTTTATATTTGGTCTCTGTTAACTTAATTCTTGTATCGTATTTCCTATTGCCATAGACATCCCTCTCGCAATAAAAAGAATTTTATAACAGGAAAAAAGTACCTTTGAAAGACCGTACTTGTTTTATTACGGAAGTATCACAAATTGGTGTAATATAACAGAAATTTAAAAGTTTCCAAAATATATTGCTATTGCCTAGGTTTCTTGGAATACACACTCCATTGCTTTTATTGTTCCATTAAGAGAAATATTATAAGTATAATGAATAAAAATTACAAATTATAAGGATAAAAAATATTTATAATATCACTGAACACGTCCGTTATATAAATATTTAATCCGGCGTCCACCTACATAGGTCAAAATAATTATAATTACCCAAAATAAAATACAAGAACAAAATTATAAACGATATAATTATAAATTAATTAAATTATTATCCATATAACAGAAAACAAAATTGGATACCACATAGGTATAGAAACATAGAGATCATGTATTAAACACTAATGGAATATTAAATCTGTTTTATCATTGGTCGTTTTAAAACACCATAATTTAATTAAAATAATTAGAGCTTGGCTAGTGAGAACTATTCACAAAGGAAAAGACAAAATAGTTAACTCAAAACCTAACCGAAAATTTGTTTTTAATAAACAAACACATTAGGGGACAACAGACTAGTTTCGGTAACGATGCAACCTATCTCAGTGCTTGGCTACTACTAACATATCGTCATTTTATCGTACAACAAGTTAAATAATACAAACAATATAAAACATCAAAAGTCAAGCAATAAAAATTATCTAACTACAGAGCCCAAAACTCCTTACTTTGGAGAGTTATTGATTTTACATTTTTGTTATTATTATTAATATTTTGTTGTTTTCCTATTTTTCTTCCCTTATCTCGCACAATCATCAACAAACAATCCCTAAATAAGGGATTTGTTATGCAAAGGGTTTTACCCTCTTCAAGTTTTTTTCATTTATTTAATATGAAAGTAATATTTCAAGAAATCATACACATTTGGTTTCGTAGTGCGTTTTTTAAATATATCTTTTTTTAAAATAATTTAAAAGAGACCATTATTGCGGCAATAATAATAATTATTATTTTTCTCAAATTACTCCTCAGGGCCTTTATAATTTCAGAAGATGCTTGTTCTTGTAACTGCTTGGTAGAGTGTCCCCATTACCATCTTTTACAAAGTAGACAATATGTCCCTTGTATTACTCATCTTCTATGGAATATGCTTTACCTTTGTTTCAATAAAAATTTACATTGAGAGACTTTACAATATCTCTAGTCTTTTCGCAGCTTTTTATCAGGATCTACTTAATTTGGTGGTGTCAAGGAGTAACATACTACTGAACTACAGCTGAACTACTACTGAACTGTTTAGGAAAGAATTAGAACTTTTACTAACCAGGGAAGAACGTTTGCTAGATACATGTTGCAGTATTTGTCCAACATTGTGTAATAGATCTATACATAGAAGTAAAGAAAAATACGTAAATATCACAACGAAGTAACAAATCTAATGTTGTTTAATTTTATTTACAGTTGGAAGATACTCATATTAAATTATTTCAAAAAATCACCATTTCTAATTCATTCTAACTAATAGCAAGACTTACCTTAAATAATAAAATTTCAATTTTGGGAAAATGGCTGATTTTATATTTTACCGTTCTTGTAGCAACATACCGCGGCGGTATTTTCCTATAAAAGTTGTTTAAAGTGTTCCTGCGCCCTTTTATAGCTTCCAATATGGAAATGGTTTTGTTTTATGGCGATAGACTCGGATTTAGTAGCGTTAAACCTGGAAAATTTCAATTCGTTCTTTTACAGTACTTAATATAACTAAATCTGCAATAAGAAAGTTTCTCTGTTTATAATTCATATCTGCGTATACAAAAAGTAAAGTTATTTTTGCTAGTGTCACTATATGGTAGGTTTGTGAATAGATACATTACAGAAGATATGAAATAAATGGTCTGAAATTAAGATAATTTCAAGTATATCTTCAAACTGTTTTATTAGGGGGTTCCATAAAGTGGGGGGGGACTAATGACTCCGGATACGTTGATATGGGATATTCGTTAAGAGGAGTCTACTCGCTACACCCTCGTATAGGAAATAGGGTAGTTCAGGATATGTTGAGCTTGGTTAAAAAAAGCTGAATAAATGGTTGTCTACATGTATGTAGAAAGTAGGCTAGACTCACGCTGAAATGTTGAGGTTTAGTGAGGTTCATGTTATTATGGGTAACTGCCTCTAATTTTACCTGGTAAGAATATGTATATTCAATCGGCTGTATTGGCTCCACAAAGTTAGAACAATAGAAGTTACAACTTAGAAGTTAGAGCAATCAATTATAAAGTAGCTTCCAAGTATTAGATGTGACCCTGTTGTGAAAGAGATATAAATCATCAAGTAAAACCTTTCCTGAAAGGTTTTATCAGTTAAAGGGAAGAAGGTAGTAGTGCCATGCATCAATTGTTTAAAAAAAAAAAGGTCTAATATGTCAGTAAAGTGAAAGATCAGTAAAAACAATATAACCTATATTCCTGAGAAAGAAAAGTAGGTGGCCACACAGGTCCGACACTTGTCAGTGCTCACAGTGTTGTATCAGTGTCCGTGACAGTGAATATCGGTGCTAAAGCTATGTTTATCCTTGTAATAAGGGGCTAAGTAAATCTTAAAAAAATAATAAATATGTTTTACAACGGTAAATATTAAAAGAGTTCACAAAAAATCTCACTGCATCCAAGTATTTTAATACATATAGACTATTCTGCAATGTATTCGCTTTCAACAGTGCTTGGTAAGTAAAGTGAGTAGTAGCTAATCAATGATAAATGTGGCATTGTTATCGAAACTAGACTATATCTAGTTTAAACTATTATTTTGAGTGAATTCTTTTATTATTTACCATCGTTCACATTAGCTAAGGTCTAGTTAATGTATAAGCTCATTAATGAATTTCCCTAATTAATGCTACTGCCTAATAACAATAATTATAGGCCTAATTATTATTACCATAACACAGCTTTTGATACTTATGTAACTCTTTGTAAATGACAGTAAGATATGTGGCAAGCGAGATATTGTCTTGACTTTTCCGTGGGGATTAAATTGAATGCTTGGAAGTGTACATGATAGATTTTGAATTGGAAAGTATTCAAGCATATGATTTCCGATAGTGAAATTAAATGAATTAAAAGTAAGTAACCTACGCCCGACAATATACAGTCCTACAACTTCAGTTTTACAATTTGGAAGTGATTCTTATCACACGGGTGATGATTATTAACTTTTCTAAAAATAACCCACAGTTTTTAACCCTAAACAGTTCAGCTAATTTCAGTAGTTCAAATTTGGTAGTAACATTAAGTTTATGTAAATAAAATCAATTTTTTTAACATTAGCTTTTTGGTCATAACATTTACTCATAAGTTGAAGAAAAAATTAAAGTAACTTTGTATTTAGCGTTACGTTTGATTACTATAGTCAACTTACACTTGAATATTTTTGCAGATAAATTATTTTCCAATGACGATGATAGTTTAGTTGGGGAAATGGTCATCGGGAAGACTAAAGGGTTGTCGTACATGTGTTTCCTTTGTTGTTGGAACAAACCTATAAATAAAACTATCAAATGTTTTAAAAACTATTTGGTGAAAAACAATTTTATATTCAAACATTCTGTTTTCAACGGTGAAACATATTTTAACTATTTCAGTATATAATATAATGGAATCAAATACCGTTACATTGAAAAAATGTAAAAACTCCCTCTATATTACACCTATTTCCCGCCGAAAGGGTAAATTTGGTTGTTACAGACCAAAAGTAGTTTATGAATAAATTATTTTATTAAACACAAAAAGTTAAAATGTGTATTTCTAAAGGGTTACATAGATTAAATTATGTTTGTTCCTGTACATTTACTACAATGTATAAGTATTCATATGTAAATAATAATTTCATTTGTATTATGTTGAGTAAAAGTAACAGCCACTCTGAGAAAGCGTAAAGCTTGTTAGAGAAGACGTAGGCCTTAATAGAAAGCTTCAGCAACACGGCATAAGTAGCATACTTGCCCACTTTGGCTGTCTTAGCGCATTATATAGGCGAAAGTGCACAACAAAACATTACTTTTATAAAGCATTCTTTGCGTATCTCTGCTTCTGTCTGTCCTTAGTTATTCCACAAGCGTTCATGTTCTATAGGTAATAACGTAACCTTACGATGGAATAAATAGCCTAATGATAAAACTTACAAAACTAAGGTAAACTATTACCCCTTAAATTTATAAGTTGCTGAACATTGTTGTACATATGTATGTTTCAAAATAAGTAAATTACATTAAAATATTTCTCAAAAATCCAATGAGAAGGAGACTGCATTCTATGAAACTACCTTATTTAAAAGCAGTTCATTTGACCTTCTTTTGTTCGGCACAAACTCTTTAGAAAGGAGTATTCTACCTGAACCAAAACCGAATCTATTTCAAGGAAAGGGTTCATCCTATGTTTTACCGTTCTTGCTGCAACACCTACGAGCTTTGACTAGCCACACCTACGAGGGGCTAGCCACACCTACGAGGGACTAGCCACACCTACGAGGGACTAGCCACACCTACGAGGGATTAGCCACACCTAACACTAAAATTGTGTGAACACAAATAAACATAGTATTATTTTTGAAGAAAAGAAGCCGTTAGATTGGAAAATGTTAAAGTGTGCGTTAATGCGAAATGAAACATTAGGAGGGAAGTAATTGTTACTAAGGTAAATTTTAAATAAATTCTACATTCGTTGAGGGTAAATATAACAGATTTAATCATAAGGAAAAACCAATTTTTTATTTTGTTTTTTTTTAATGATTATATAACGACTTGCTGCTGTTGCTAGGCTATAGTATGTAAGAGATTTTAATAAACTAATGCAGGAAATTTTCTTCCTTATCAACAAGCTGAGATCAATAAAAGTGAGAAGTTAAAAATAATAGTCCAATTGAAAAAATATTAGTAATAAACAAATTGTTAAATTACTAATGGAGGAGTCGTAATTTGAAGACTGAATTCAGAAAACTTAAGTAACAATCAATTTTGTCTTTTCTCTACTGTTTTTCCAGTTTGGAAAAATTATTTTTTCATTTATTTTGTGATTAAGGTTCCATTGTAAAGACCACGCAACATTTTAGACAATAGGAATGACTGTAATCTGATAGTTGAATTTTCTATCTGTGTTGAAGAAAGGGTCAAACCTGTGACGATAGTAAAAGGCCCGTGACGACTTAATCACGGGACAATAGTGGCGACAATTATTTAATAACTGGGTTTACCAGATATTTCTAGAGAAAGGTTTTGAAGTGTTAGCGCTAACGTATCCAGGTATAAAGTGACAGTATAAAGTGGCCGTGCCTAGCCGGGACAAATATATATAGAGTTATTGACCAGTGAACCATAGTGTGTTTGAGAATAGGAAATAACTACCTAAGATTTTTAGAAAACGTTTATGGCACTTATTATTCACAATTTTGCACGGTAATAGGTAACAACTTTTGTTTTTTTTTCTTTTTGATGAATTTATAACAACTTGCGATAAACAACATGTCCCACAGTAGGTACATGATCTTACGTCAAGCTAAATTTAACATTTCCTAGTAAAAGACCCATTTTGCTGCTGTTGCTAGGCTATAGTATAACGGAAATTTTAATAAACTAATGCAGGAAATCTTCCTCCTTATGAACCCCGAGGGGGATACGGACTAGCCGCACCTACGAGGGGTTTGGCGTCCCTAGCGGTACCCTAGCCTAACACTACACTACTCACAAAGCACACACACACACACACACACGCACGCATATACACATAAACTAACATCTTCACTTAGGGAATTTGACTGGTCAGAACCGTTGCTCGCTGGGAGTGCTGAAATGTCCCGAGCTTGACAAACTCTGGGCTGGGACGCTGCTGTGAGCTTGTTCTACCTAAGACGTATGCGCAGTAGCTGGTCCGCTAGCCACTTCGGTCCTTGGTCAGGGAGTGTCCGCGATGCACAGGTGTCAGAGTTCTCGACTGATGGCCATCCAGTCGAGCTAAGGAGGAAACTATGGGCCCCAGAGTTCCGGGGGTTGGAAATGATCGAAAGGGATCAATGGGTGTACCCGTTGTCATTGTCTCGTCCGTAACGCCAGGCACGATGGTTAGCTTAAAAAACAATTTATGGAAAACCAGCAAATGTCCAACGAGTTGAATGAAAAGAGGCGTTGTGAGGTTTCTCCGAAGATGCCTAGTGAAGTAAATAAGACGAGGAAAGAAATGGATGTAGCATAACCAAAATTACCATCTAAATTCTTAATTATGACTTGCACAGAAGAAGGAAAAGATCTTTTAAAGGTATCGCTTTTTCTAATCCAAAAGGCTATAACTGGGTGTGCAGCAGGACCTGCCTCTTCCATAAGGAAATTACGGAAAGGAGCATTGCTGTTAGAAACAAATAGTTCGAAGCAGTCACAACATTTATTGTCAACGACCTCCTTCTTTGATCAGGTTAAGGTTTCGGTGGCCGCCCGCAAAACCTTGAACTCAACAAAGGGAGTAATATCATGCAGAGATCTTTTGTATGTCCGTGAGGACGAAATTAAATCAGAAATGGAATCTGAAGGTGTAACAGATGTCGTACGAATTATGAGGATGGAAAATGATCAGAGACAGCTCCAACAACATCATTAATCCTGACATTCTCGAAACCATCTATCCCGGAATATCAATATGCGGGCTATCAACGGCTTCCTGTTAGGACCTACTTTCCCAATCCACGCCGGTGCTTTACATGCCAACGTTTTGGACACGTCAGCTCTTCTTGCTCCAAGCTAGAGGTATGCGGACAGTGTGCTTCTGAAGGCCACATTGCGAAGGTTTGCACAAGTGCTCCGAAATGCCCAAACTGTGCTGGTGATCACCCTGCTCGCTCCTTTAACTGCCCAAAGTTCACCGAGGAGAAAGCGATTCTCAACATAATGGCAAATGATAAAACATCTTTCCACGAAGCGAAAAAGAAGTTCAAGTCAACTCAACTTAGACTTGAAACAAAACCTTATGCCTCAGCTACCTCCACTGAGAAGTCGTGTCCCAACTGCGTTGAGTTAAATAAAAAAACTGAACTTCTCACTGAGCAAGTTAGTCTTTTATTAGCATTGGCGACGAAAAATTCTATTTCCAACTCAAAGACTAATGTCGAATGTGCGGGCAAATCTCCATTGCCAGTTACCTCTGCGAAAATTAGAAGACGTAAGACACTATTAGAGACAAGTGCGAAAGAAGATAAACCTACTCCAACTATCAGTAATAAAAATAATAACAAAGCTGCACTTGTGAAAGTAGGAGCAAAGTCATAAGCGACTCAAAAGATGACCATTTCCAACTCCTCTTCTGAGTTCAACAATTCCTCAGATTCTACCACTACAATAGTGGTGATGGAATCCGATGACTCTCTGGTGACTATCCATTTCTCTATTGACGAACTAGAGTCAGCTCTCTCGTCAACGAAGGATTCAGCTCCAGGCTCGGATGATATTGTATAATCCATGATTAAAAATCTACCACCGTCGTCAAAAATAGTTCTCCTTCGGATATACAACCGTATATTCGAGGAGAAAGCTTATGATATGGCAAGGAGAAGAGGAGTTTTGAACGTATTGAAATCATGGGGTATACAAGGTAACATTCTTCCTTTTATATAAAATTATTTGACTTTCCTGTACGTCTAGGACGCAAATATTTTGATCATTACGAATTAGAGATTGGTGTACCACAGTGTGGTGTTTTGAGTGCGACGTTGTTTGCCGTTCCATTAACAGCGTCACTTCAAACGTACAATCACCGGTCCACTATACCCTGTTTGTAGATGATTCTTGTATATAAGTGGCTGCTAGAAGTATGGCAACAGCGGAAAGGTCCTTACAACTAGTCATTAATAAATTGCAAAAATAGACCAAATCTACGGGTTTCCAGTTTTCGGCTTCGAAGACCCAGTGTATAGCATTTAGTTGTCGCAGGCAACACCAGGACCCTTGTCTTTATCTTGATGGTATGCGTCTTCGGACAGCGGATTATGTGAGATATTTAGGTATTTTATTGGATAAAAGATTTTCATGGAATCCGCATGTGCGTGATTTGAGGACCCGGTGCAGCAAGATATTGGATAAGTTGAGAATTCTTAGTGGTACCAATTGGGGAGCATACAAAATCTGGATGCTCCTTTTCTATCGCGCCGTCGTAATTTCGCGTATAGATTACAGCTGTATAGCCTATTCATCTGCCCGACCTACGGTTATGAAACTCCTGGATTCAATACATCACTCTAGGCTTAGACTTTCTAAGGAAATTGCTCCAGTCTACTAGTTGAAGCTGGAGAGCCATCTCTCTCAATGCGACGTCAAATTTCAAATTACACTTGTCTTCGAAGTAGACCTAAACATCCGGCATTCAAAGTTGTTTTGATAACTACCTCGAAGATCGTTACAATGTGCGTCAATGTTCAACTGCTCCCTTCGGAATAAGAACGTTGCGAATTTTTAGCAATCTAAATTTAGAACTTCCACCTATATTCGAACGATCATCATGCTACATCCCTCCATGGATAATACGAATGCCAAAATTTGACTTCTAATTGTCCAGGTACCTAAAAAGTAATACTCCTGACGTTAATTATCGTCAGGAGTTTTTGCAGATACAACTAACTCACCAACATACTGTTACTATATTCACAGACGGTTCAAAACTGGACAATGGGATAGGTTGTGCATTTTATATGGAATCACACACCTTCAATTACGGATTACTCTCAGCCTGTAGCGTTTTTACTGCAGAACTTTATGCAATTTTCCAAGCTTTAAGATCAATTCCGTCTGCAAAATCTAAATTTTGTGTGTTGTGATTCCAAAAGTGCTCTCCAGGCTATTCAGGAAATGTACACTAAGAACCCATTAGTTGGAGACTTCTTGTGCTCAATACACAGGCTCCAATTACGAGGTGTCATTTCTCTGGGTGCCTTTTCACTGCGGAATAATCGGAAAAACTAAAGCAGATGAAGGTGCTAAATTAGCTATAAGTACGGTGCCATCGACACAACGTGTGATGGCATCAGATTTTGTATGCAATGTTAAAACGAACATATTCTCTGTTTGGAATGAAGAATTGCAAAATGTAAATAGAAACAAGTTAACGGACATCAAAAATACCGTCGGACCATGAAGGACATCTGTTCGTTCGAATCGTAGGGAGGAAGTGGTGGGTACTCGACTTCGAATCGGTCACTCTTTGTTAACGCATGGATGGTTGATGCGACATGAGGATCCACCACTATGTCAGTTTTGTAGTAGTGCCATCACAATTAAGCACATACTGCTTGATTATTATGAGTTGAGTGATTTGCATATACGTTACGGTCTTCGAGGTTGTTTAAAGGTAGTTTTAAAATACGATGCCAAGGCTATCGACAGTGTCATCGCTTTTTTACGTCACTTGAATCTATTTAATAATATTTCAATTTTGTTTAATTTGAATTTCTTTAGTTTTAGATAGTTACAATTAGTTTTAAACATTTATGTTATTTTGATTAGTTTCATTTATGGAACATTTATTTTAAGTAAAAATTGAGTTAGACGATGATAACATATATAGGTTTTCGTCTGGAAAAAATACTCCTCAAGAACAAGCTGTAAGAGAATAATTAACTTCTACTCCGCGGTAGTTTTAATTTATTAAACACTCGTCACTACCAATAGCACCATATAAAAGGTATTCTTTTATTACCAATAACAATATAAAAAATAATTGTTAATTTAACTTACGGAAATTAATGTAAACAGAAAAAATCCAGGATGCATATTCTATTGCAGAACCTGCTTTAGAACAACCTAGAGCAAATTTAATATTCAACTTGATTATTGGGAAAATGTACATTCTTTAACTCATAGACGACGCCTAATAGAACCTAAAACAAATAACCAGAGTTTGAACAGGATAAACCTCCCAATCAAAACAATCACAATATAGGATTGACGTTAATTAATTTATAAATACAACCGGAATCAATTCCACGTTCACGAATATAATACAATACACATTATATATCTGGAACGAAATTCCAGGAAGGATCATCTATTGCAGCATATGCACGCCACAGTTAGCACTAGTATTATTTAAAGCCATTTCAATGTCCTTGTTGTGGAATAATTTTGCTTAATTCAACATAAATTATAAACGCGCTGACCCTAATTCAGAACAAATACTTTTTTCAGATTCTCTGAATTGCTAAATAATTATTTAGGCTAGAGTGTAATGTTGAGATACAATTAAACTATTAAGAGTTAGAAAATTGTTTCTTAAATACTTTAGGTCTAACACATTTATTTAAGTCACAATATATTTCCATACTTCTTATTTAGGTCGTAAAACATGTTGATAATTTTTGTTGTTAGGTATTACTGTCTGCCAACTTTCAATACTTTCTACCATATATTTCTTAATGTTAGGCTTTATTTATCCTCATATTTTCCTTCCTTACGATTTTTCAACTTTGTTTCTAACGCTAAGGGTTGTACCAAAAGATAGCGCATCTCCACGCAAACCAGACATCCACTACTACTCCACTCTCACTGTTGGGTTTTCAAGTAACGCCCGATGTTTTGTTCCTCCGATACTATGTAATTCGTACAAGGTTGAAATCTTCTGACGTCATAATTTTGATACTTTAACCATGACGACCATTTAAAAAGGTAACACTTATCCATTCACGTAATTTATAAAATTATTTGTATAATAATGACCATTAAAAAAAATTTTTTTTTCGTTTCTTGATTACGTTTTTCTATTGATTATGTACAGTAGACAATATTTGATGTATCTTCATTAAAAATTCCTGAAAGTTTGATATTTTGTATAATTTCTTACTCAGTAATTTGCGAAACCTAATGATATTACAACAGTTGGTAGAAGGGATTAAGGGGATTTAATCATTAAACACAATTTGGTATTTATTAGCTAAACATATAATATTGAGTGTACATATTATTTATGATAAATTATAAAGAAACCACATTACAGAAATTAATTTAGGGAAATTAATTAATTTAGAAAGGTGGGTAAAGAGACACTCCATTTGGGACGAATGGGTTCAATTTTGTGTCATTTTTTGAAATATTTAATGAAGAGATACACGGCCTATATCAATCGAAATAATATTACATTCACAACCAATCTCACGTGAAAACTGAAAAATTACTTTGACATCTATATTGACTATAACTGCTCGGTTACTGATACATCACTGAGAGCACTGAAGGCACCAACGTATTTGCCGACGTATGCGGTAAATGTATCTTCATGTTTCAGAAATACTGAGCCACTCCGCTCAAAGTTAGTTATACCTCACTAATAAGTGGGTCTGGTCGTTTGGTACAATGGTTTTCAATCAATACACGACATAACTATTTCATGAAAGGCTGATATAAACCTCCGAAGTATCAGAGTCCATATCGTAGATTGCTTCTTTAATCCAGGTCACATTTATGTCTTATCAGATTAACGTTTTGTACTAAGACGTTTGTGGGATCAACACAGCTGTCTGCTCAAAGGTGAATATTGTCATTCGTGATATATAAACAGATGTATGGTTTATTATAGCCTCAAAAGCAATTATTCTGAAATGAACAAAAGATTATCAGTTTTATGTAGAAGTATTTATCTAAAAGAATTAAACTGTTTCTAGAAGTAATATATCCGAAAAATATCTATGTTTAATTTGATTTTTACTACTAATTTTTTTTGCTACTAAATCCACAACTGCCATCATAAAACAACACCAATTCAGTATTTGAAGCTATATAAAGGGTTCACCAGAAACGTTTTTTATTGGAAAAATGGATTGAATTCATTTTAGTTTTACATGCAACATAATTATTTAGTCCCATTTGGGTTAAAATAAGTGATAACATATGATTTCATGAGACAGCTGATTATATGTTATAGGTTATGTGGTAGAACTGCTATTTTAGCACATATGTAATGCCATTATATTTATAATAATTATAATTATTTAACAAAATGCAACTAAAATAAAATGTTTATTTGTTGTCGTAAGTAAAAATTTACTTTCAATTTTGTTTAATAATTTGTACATATTTCAACATGGTATCTTAGCATTTTGGTCTAATCTACATTACAGCAACATACCAACCGTGTACCTGCCGACAGGTGGGAAAAAACGATACTACGTATAATAAAGCTACATTCAAATAAAACACCATTAAAACCCATAAGCTTAGTATAACCTACGGTAAATGTAAAATTCAACTAGATTATTGGAAAAACGTACATACGTTGCCTCATGGACGACGCTTAACAGAGCCTGACATAACTACCAAAGTTTGAACAAAATAAATCTCACATTCAAAATACTCGCAATATAGGATTGGAGTTATATAATTTATAAATACAAGCGGAATCAATTTAGCGTACACGAATATATTACAAAGCAATATATACCTGCAATAAAATTCCAGGTTCCAATTTATATTTCAGCCCATGTAGGCCACAGTTAAAGCTATTTCAATGATTTTGATGTGCAATACTTTATTTATAATTAAACATAAATTATAAACGGGCTGACCATCAATCATAACAAACCCCAGAGGTAAAGGGTTTGCCTTGTCATTTATGTCGATAAACAGTTTTACCGATGAACTAAAATGTTAGATAATTATTTAGACTTAATTGTAGTGTTCAGTTACAATTATACTATAAAGAGTTCATATATCTGTTCATATAGAGAGTTTTTTGTAGGAAAAATTCCTTTAACTCATAAATTACGTTCATGATTTCATATTTTTTGTCGCAAATTCGTTGATAATTTTTATTTTTAGGTTTTACTGTCTGCCGATAAGAATGTTGCCTCTGGTGAAATAACGGCTGACAGAGATTGTGATTATACTTGCACATTATTTTATTGTTTAAGTGTTAAGTTAAACATAAAATATTGAGTGTATATATTCCTTATGGGGATTTGTAAAGAGACTACATCACAGAAATTATTTTAGAAAGATGGGTAAAGGGAGGGAAACTCCAATAAGGGTGAATGCGCTTAATATTGTAACATTACTTGAAAACATGTATAAACATGTATTACTATAAACATATATAAATAAAATGAATGTTACATTCACAAACAATTTCACGCGGAATCTATAAAATTACTTTTGGCTCGATATTCACTGTCACTGCACGGTCACTGATACATGACTGAGAGCACTGAAAGTACCAACACGTGCCGGCGTATGCGGCAAACGTTTCAGAAATACTGGAAGTTAGTTATATCTCACTAATCTGTAGGTCTGGACGTTTGATCAAATGGTTTTCAATCAGTACATGATATAAATAAGTCATGAAAGCATGCTACTGCCCTACAAACCTCCGAGTAACCAAAGTCTACATTGTAAATTGTCGTTTAATCCTGGTCACATCTATGTCTTATTAGATTAAGTGATTGCATCAAGACGTTTATGGGATCACCACAGCTGTCAGCTCAAAGGTGGATAGTGTTGGTAGTGATATGTAAGCAATATTATTTTCTATTATAACCTCAAATGCATTGTTCAGATATAAAAAAAGTAAGTGGTTTTACTATCAAATGATAATAAAAAAACACTTAAAAGGAAAAAAATTAAGAATTAAAAATATTTGTATAAGCTACAGACACGAAAAAAGCTACATAATATATTCAGATTATATTTAAAATGACTTTAATTAGTTTACCGTTTTATTTACTATTAATTTTTAAATACGTTTTGTCATACATAAAATACTAAATTCTAAAAACAAAGTAAACAATATTAAAACCTCCAATCAACACTGATTCTGTTATTTCCGTGTTTATAAATACTTAATTTCCTTGTAATAGTCAAACAAAAGGTTTTGTTGCTTATGTAATGTAGCCACAAAATGAATCGATTTTCTAATTTTTATCGCTACTAAATCCAAAACTTGATTGTAGTGTTCAGTTACAATTATACTATAAAATGTTCGTATATCTGTTCATTCAGAGAGTTTTTATAGGTAAAATTCCTTCAACTCATTAATTACTTTCATGATTTCATATTTTTTTGTCGAAAATGTTGATAATTTCTATTTTTAGGTTTTACTGTCTGCCGATAAGTATGTTGCCTCTGGTGAAATAACGGCTGACAGAGATTGTGATTATACTTGCACATTATTTTATTGACTAAGTGTTAAGTGATATGACACTGACGTCATTTCATCCTCCAAGCCACGCTACCAACCAAATTATAAACCAGGCTTTGAAATTTGAAATAATATGCGGATTTTAATATCAGATAAAAAAACATTCATGGTTAGCAAGTGCTCTTGGGAATGGCTACATATTGTCTTTCCTATTCAACGATTTCTCAACTTTGTTTCAATTGAAACGAAGACAACCATTAGAGAAAGGGCTTAGGGGAAAATAATCAATAAAAACAATTACTTTTCATTAGCTAAACATAAAATATTGAGTGTATATATTCCTTATGGGGATTTGTAAAGAGACTACATCACAGAAATTATTTTAGAAAGATGGGTAAAGGGAGGGAAACACCAATAAGGGTGAATGCGCTTAATATTGTAACATTACTTGAAAACATGTATAAACATGTATTACTATAAACATATATAAATAAAATGAATGTTACATTCACAAACAATTTCACGCGGAATCTATAAAATTACTTTTGCCTCGATATTCACTGTCACTGCACGGTCACTGATACATGACTGAGAGCACTGAAAGTACCAACACGTGCCGGCGTATGCGGCAAACGTTTATTTATTTTTCAGAAATACTGGTAGTTAATTATACCTTACCAGTCTGTAGGTCTAGACGTTTGATCAAATGGTTTTCAATCAGTACATGATATGACTACGTCATGAAAGCATGCCACTGCCCTACAAACCTCCGAGTAACCAAAGTCTACATTGTAAATTGTCGTTTAATCCTGGTCACATCTATGTCTTGTTAGATTATGTGATTGCATCAAGACGTTTACGGGATCACCACAGCTGTCCCAGCTATCAAAGGGTGATAGTGTTAGTAGTGATGTATAAACAGAATTATTTTTTAATATAACCTCAAATGCAATTTTCCAGAAAAAAAAATAGTAAGTGGTGTTACTATCCAATCTTTATAAAGAAAACTCTTAAAAGAGATTAAAAATAAAGAGTTTAAAATATTTGTAGAAGCTATAGACCCGAACAAAAAAGCAACATATTTTAATCAGTTTTTTAATTAGATTAAATTACATTTTTACCAAGTCGAATTATTTTACCTTCTTACTATTGAATTTAAAATAAGTTTTGTAATACAAAGAATAATAAGATATTCAATAGAGAATATAATATGTTTTAAAGCATCCAATTAATACTGATTCTGTTATTTCCGTGTTTATAAATACTTAATTTCCTTGTAATAGTCAAACAAAAGGTTTTGTTGCTTATGTAATGTAGCCACAAAATGAATCGATTTTCTTATTTTTATCGCTACTAAATCCAAAACTGCCGCCATAAAACAACACCATTTCCATATTGGAAGCTATTAAAGGCATGGGTTCACCGTAAACTTCTTTTATAGGCAGAATTCAACGAGGTATGTTGCAGCAAGAACGGTGAAACATGGGCTCAACCGTACAAGTTAAACCTTTCCTTGGAATAGATTCGGTTTTGGTTCAGGTAAAATACTCATTTTTAAAGAGTTTGTGCCGGACAGAAGAAAATTAAATAATTAAAAATAAACTGTTTTATACAAGAAAGTTTCATAGAATGCAGTCTCCCTCTCATTGGATTTTTGAGAAATATTTTTATGTAATTTACTTATTTTGAAACATACAATATGTACAACAATACTCAGCAAACAAATATTCTTTGAGCTTAGCTTGTGTGGTTATGTTAAAAACAAATAAAAACATACACAAAACTCACAAATTATTCATTTATTTACTCATACGCGTTTCAATGACCAAGTCATCATCATCAGTGAGTGCTACTACTACAAACTCTAACTTACAACTCATAAATGAATAATTTGTGAGTTTTGTGTATGTTTTTAATACTCAGCAACTTAAACATTTAAGGAGCAAGAGTTTATCTTAGGTTTGTAAGTTTTATTATTAGGCTTTTAATTCCACCTTAAGGTTACGTTATTACCTATAGAACATGAACGATTGATGGGTAACTAACGACAGACAGACGCGTATTAACGCTACATGAAGCAGGGATCTGCATCTTATGCATTATAAAACGTTATGTTCCCTTGTGCACTTTCGCGTTTATGGTGAGATGCTTTATAAGGGGCCTGCTTGCCAGATATAATGCGCTAAGACAGTCAAAGAGGACACGTATGTTACTTATACTGTGTTCCTGAAGCTTTCTAAATGTTCACGACTTCTCTTGTAAGCTTTGTGGTTTCTGAGAGTGGCCATTATTATTTTTACTCAAGATAATAAAATTAATAATAAATATTTACATATGAATATACATTTTAGTAAATGTACACTAACAAAAATAATTGCAATTATGTAACCCTTAAAAACGCACATTTTCGCTCTTAGTGTTTAGTAAAATATTTTACTCATAAAGTACTTTTGGTCTGTAACAAGCACTGCTATCAATTGTACCCTTTCGACGGGAAACCAAAATAGGTGTAATATAGAGGAATTTTTTACATTTTTTCAATGTAACAGTGTTTTTATTCCAAATGGTAAATAGTTGGAATATTAGTTTACTGTTTGAATATCAAATTGTTTTCCACTTAATAGTTTTTCGAAACTTTTGATAGTTGCATTACTAAGTTTGATAGAACAAAAAAAGGAGACACAAGTACAACCCTTTAGTCTTCCCGATGACCATTTCTACAACTAAACTATAATTTAACTGGAAAACTATTTCACCCTAACGGAAGTGTTAATTGACTGTAGTAATAAAACGTAACGCTAAATACAAACTTACATTAATTTTATCTTACATTTATGAGCAATTGTTTTGACCATAGTTTAAAAAAAGTTATTTTAATTAAATAAACCTACATTTACTACCAAATGAAAGCTACTGAATTTAGCTGAACTGTTTATGGTAAACAGTTAAGGGTTAAAACCTGTGGGCTATTTTTAGAAAGGTTATTAATCATTACTTGTTTGATATGAATCACTTCCGTGTTGTAAAACTGTAGGATTGTATATCGTTGGGCGTAGGTTACTTATTTTTAATTCGTTTGAAGCCGTCTGTCGTATTGCAGTTGTTGCATTTTAGTTTGTATACTCCTGGGTTATTGGATGTGTTGGTATTGTTATTAATGCTGTATCTGATAGCTGTTTGGCTTTTATTTGTTGTCCTGTAAGCTACATTCTATCCTGTTTTTTTGAATTGGTGTGCTATTATATTTGTGAGTTTTTTATGTATGTGAGGGTGATGAAACTGTTTGTGTTCGTGTTTTTGTTGTTTGTATTGTTGTTACTGTTCTTGTTGAGTATTTTACTGTGTAGCTTGTATATTAAATAAATGTCATATCCATTTTTGTGAGCTAAATATTTGATTGTGTTAACTAATCTGTGGTACTTCCTCTGTGTAGTTAGTTGTAGACATAGGTATTTTATTTAGTCTGAGTAGTAAATGTTTGAATACTGCGTGTTTATGTTGTATTGGGTGGTTCGATGAATTATGTATCTGTGTGTCTGTCACAATATATACCTAAACTTCGTTGTAAGATCAATTTGTTTAAATCAGAAAACGTGAAAAAATTATTTCGTATACAGTACCTTAAACTTATCTTTTTTTCAATTAATTATTTGCGTTATTTAATCCTTATCTCAATTCATATTTTTATTTTTTTCACTAACATTATTAAATACACGATACTTAATGCATCTATACGGATGCACTTTGATATAAAATATACCGTATTTCCGGTTTAAAACCCTACATCAGTAGCCGGAGTTTACTCTGTACTTCCGCTACATCTCTATGTAAATGCACTTCCCTCAATAATCCGCCAGAACAATCATACTTGTATTTACTCAATACTTTCCTGGATGCTTGCCTCAGGGCGAACGTCTGCACGGACAAGCAGCTGCATATTGGTAGCGTATTTGCAAGTACTTTGAATATAAGCTTCAGACATTTATATGCCTTAGAATAGAATTTACATAGAACAAATATTTCAGAGAGTTTGTGAAAATTGAAGTACAAAGAAATGCGGCTCAATTGTAGATGAAGTAGTCAAAATTATGACAAAATGTGTTTATTAAATGAGATAAAATAAATTGTGATTCTGTGATGATTGTAAGGGTTCGCAAAGCTTACAAGATAAAAACTTTGGCTAATAGTTTTACCAAATATTTAGCAAAAACTTTTGGAAGTCTTGTACTAACTTAAAATTTTATTATTAGTATAGTTTGTCCTCTTAGACCCTCAATATAGCCTAGACAGGAGCGCATACTTGTATCGCTTTCTTAGATTGAACGGTGTATCCAAGATAGGCCCGTAAGGAAGGTGAAGAATCTCTTGAAACCCCTATTATAATAAGATCCCCTATTTTTTTTTTTTTTTTTTTTATAACTTGGGAGCGGGTATGAATTGCCCGAAGCACTGCTACCTTAAGGTATATTGTATTTACCTCCCTGATCTAGTCAAATAACCCCTTCCCTCTTACCAGGTTTAGAAGTCTCCTGACTAGAGTTTTACCTTCAGCATCCACCGAAGCCGTTCCATCACCAAAGAGGTTGAAGCGCCTCTCAGCAAGTACTTCACATCTGTAAATAATGTGTGTGGCAGTCTCCAGTTCCTGCCCGCATAATCTGCACACTGGTTCATCCTTGTAGATACCCATTTTATGCAAATGTTTCCTTAGTCCACAGTGTCCCGTGAGTAGACCTGTGGCTATCCTTAATTCCTGCCTAGACAGATAGATGAGACTCTTCTGCAGCCCCAAGGAAGGTTTCCTAAGGGTTAGCTTACTGTGTCTCATCCCTTCGGCCCTGATCCAGTGCTCACAGTGTCTTTCAGCCATCCACCTTCGCACTGTAATCTTGACCATGGATTTGGAAATACCTACCGCAGGCTCCGGTCCAATCAGGGGAGTCGAAGACCCCTCCCTGGCCAGCGCATCTGCGGCTTCATTTCCAAGTATTCCCCTATGCCCTGGCACCCAACCTATTATGACTTGATTGTGCCTTGCCAGAGCTTGTAGGTTAATTAGGCACTAGCTGACTATGGCCGAGGTGACCACGTGTCCGTTTAGTGCCTTAATTGCTGCCTGACTGTCGGAGAAAATAGCAATCCGGGTCCCATGTGTTTCCCTTCTCGCTATCTCTCCCAGACAGGCATTTATAGCATATACTTCGGCCTGAAAGACAGAGGTATGTCTCCCCAAGGAAAAAACTAGTTCTAGCCTTGGGTTTTTACAATACACCCCCCGCTCCAGTACCGAAGTCCATCTTGGAGCCATCTGTGTACCAGATCTGAGCTCCCGATGTTAATGTCCCTGACCATTCCATCACAGTTTGGTGTACCTGGTCAGGTGCAAACATTCGAGTAATGTGGTCGCTGCCCATTTCCAAGACGGGTTCTTTCACCACGCACTCGATACTCATATGTCCCGAGACATCTGGGAGGTTAGCCCAGTTGCTCGAGTTGCGCAATCTCCATGCCGCTAGCCTCGCCTCTCCCCTAAGGACAAGCTCAAGGGGAGGGAGGTTAAGCATTACTTCCATTGCTGCACCTGGTGTAGTTGACATCGCTCCCAGTGTGCACAGACAGGCCAATCTCTGGATAGAGCTCAGTTTAGCTCTTGTCTGTGCCTGGTTGGCCTTTGTCCACCACACCAGAGCTCCATAGGTAATCATAGGTCTTATCACCCTCAGATACATCCAGTGCATCATTGATGGCTTCAGTCCCCATTTCTTACCCACCATTCTTCTCACAGTCATCAGTGCCCTTTTGGCCCTGTTAACTGTCCTCTCAAGATGTGGGTTCCAGTTGAGTTTCCTGTCCAGAGTAACTCCGAGGTACTTCACCTCCCCCACAAACTCAAGGTATTCACCAAACAAGCGGGGCATCCTGGTCGTCAGATCTTTTCCCTGTCTGTTGAAGTTAATGAGAGCAGTCTTTTTTGGATTTACCCTAAGGTTCTCCTTTTTACACCACTCTTCAATCAGAGGATTTCTGATTACCTCAAGGACTGTATCAGGGAATCTGCCCAGGATCAAAACAACTATGTCGTCCGCATATCCTAGACAGAAGTACCCCTGTTCATTCAGGAGTTCAATAAGGTTGTCAACCACTAGGCACCACAACAGAGGAGAGAGAATCCCCCCCTGTGCACAGCCCAGACTTGTCTCCGCCCTTCTGACCTCCCCTGCCACCTCTACAGAAATGCTTCTGTTTGTTAACATTGAACTTATCCAACCACAAGTGGTTGCATCCACTCCATGACGTCTTGCACCACTTACCATCGTCTCCACTGAGGGGTTATTGAAAGCCCCTTCAATGTCGAGGAAGGCACCTATGGCACAACCTTTCTTGGCGATCATTTGCTCAATCCTACCAACCACTTGATGGAGAGCTCCCTCGCAGGATTTCCCCGGTTGATAAGCATACTGGTTCCAATGCAGTGGTTTTATGGCCAAAGCACCCCCCTAATATGCCTATCAACTAGTTTTTCAAGTCCCTTAAGAACAAAGGACATGAGTGTAATAGGTCTGTATCCTTTCCCTTCCGATTGGTTACCGGTGGGCTTGGGTATAAAGACCACCTTACTAGCTTTCCAGGCTGCCGGCACATGCCCTAAAGCAATGCTTAGCCTGTATAATTTAGTAAGTACCAGTACCAGCAAATCCATTCCCTGCTGCAGCAGCACAGGATAGATCCCATCTGGACCTGGAGATTTGTAGGGTTTAAATGTGCCAATAGCCCATCTTACCCTTTGTGGAGTTACTATCCTCCTTGCCACTTCCCAGTCCTCCCTCTTACCACGTCTTGTGGAGAGTTTGGCAACTGGTTCAGTGTCTACTCCCCTAAGTTTCCTCAGGGTACTGGAAGGGAAATGTGTTCTGATTAATTCTTCCACAGTTTCCCCTGCAGTTTTTGTTATATTTCCCAGTGGGGTTCTTAGCATCCCCACCGGGTTAACTGGGTTCTTAGATAGCACTTTATACAGTCTTTATGCAATCTCTTGACAAAACTCCTTCCAGGACTTCCTGCGTGCTTCTCTAATTGCCCTGTTGTATTCGGTTAATGTTTTCCTATACTGGTCCCACTCCCCGTTCTTTTTTGCTCTATTAAAGAGTCTCCTGGTGGTCTTCCGAAGTATGGCTAGCTTCTTGCTCCACCATGACGGATCCCCTACTTTTCTCCCCTCACTAAGAGGGCAGTTATCAGTAAAGGATTCTACTATAGCCTCGCCAACCAATGCGGCAGAGTCTTCTAGCTCTCTCCTCCCACCATACTCCAATCCAGCCTCCTCAATCCGAACTCCCAGGTCTCTCCTGTAGGACTCCCAGTCTGTTCTTCTTGGATCCCTGGTTGGCCGAAGCATGGCTGGATTTAGAGAGATATCATACCTAATATGTCTGTGGTCAGAAGAAGATGGTTCATCCGACACATGCCAGTTTAGTACATACCTAGCCGTCTGGTTCGATGCCGCCGTAATGTCCAGGACCTCCTATCTGGCCCTAGTGACAAACGTCGGCTCTTCCCCCTGATTTAAGACTAGTAAATTCTTAGAGCTAAGATAAGCTAAAAGTTCCTCACCTCTAGTGTTGGTACCTGTACTTCCCCACGAAGTGTGATGGGAGTTAGCATCCATCCCCACCAGCAGCTCCTCATCCACAGCCCCGCAGTGCTCGACCAGCCTCCTCAGCTCTTGTGTTGGTAGAGCCCCCGTGTAGTCAAAGGGGAGATATGCCGTGGCAAGGTTCAGCCTCTTCATCCTCCCCTCCACCCGCAGCTCCACCGTCACTGCTATTAAGTCCCTGCAGCAGAAGTCCGTTAGTACAAAAGCACTCAACCCCCTCCTAACCAGGATACACGTCCTGGGAACACCGGAGTCCTTTTCGTACAACAACTTACCTCCAGATGTCGCCAGCCCGCATATTCGTCCTCCAGAAATCCATGGCTCCTGGATGAGAACCAAGTCCACCTCTCCCCTGTCCAGCATCCTACACACGACAGCACTCGCCGCCCTGCTATGCTGTAGGTTCACTTGGAGGATCTTGATCATTGTTCTGCTTAATTTGCAGTCGCCTGGGTCCGCAGAGCAGCCCCAGGACTAGACATCGTGCTCAACTCTACAGCCACTACACCGGTTTCTGCAGTCGGCAGCTTGACAGCCGCCCCCGCACCCCCAGTGATGGTTGCCGTTGACACATCTGCTACAGACTCACGGTTTGCCGTCTCATTGGCTCCCACTGTCTGTGCAGTCTCGAAATCAATTCTTTTACTTACTTGGTCCATTAAAGTCTCACGAGTATGGGGGAAATAACGGTCGACCAGAGCAGAGCCCCCACTGCCCTGGCAAGACAACATACAATGAGGTTTTGTCTGGTTCCTCAAGGGGATCGTTTGGGACTGCATTTTATACCCTGCAGCCATTCATCCTTCGGCACGATGCCTTCCACCTTGGATTGGGTATTCAGTCACTGACCTTGAAGCACTCCCCAAGTTCAGGACATTATTAACTGCTCAGACGAACAGCCTGCTTTACTCTCTTTTTTACAACTGTGTCGTTTGGGTAGTTTCCCGCCCATACTTCACTGTCGCATTGCCCTTGGTTCACCCGGGAGGTGAGAGTAGCATTGTGAGGACTTAATTCCCAACTACCCCAGTCTCCCCGGTCAGAGCACTCGGTTATTTCTACCACGCCCAACCGGTTCACTGACGAGGAGGGATAATTCCTCACCTTTGAACCATAGCCTTGGTCCAGGCCTGCATATTCAGAAACCTTCCGGAATCCTTATTCACAGGTAACCTACATTTCTGTAGGCCGTCCCACTATCCGCCACCTGTGGACCCGCCCGGTTGCTCAGGCCAGCTTGCCGGGAGATCCCCTATTACTTCTCTAAATTTCTCCTTAGGTGCTCATGCTCCAGTTTCAGCCTGCCTGAGGACAGATAATGCACAGATTAAGCCATTGACCGTTCCGAGGATCGTGACCAAGTGCTCAACATTCGAATACTCAGAATCCAAATAAATTAAAGTTTAAAACACGTTTAAAGAGAAAACAATCTCTCGACATTATTCCTAAGTGTAAAGTAGATTTTAAATGCTTTTAATTCCCGCTGTACATTGTTGTCATTGGATACAATTTTTTGTTATAATAAACGTGCCACATCCTTCTTTAAGAAAATTTTGTCTACCAATAGAATTTAATTGTTTATATTAATTGAATCTTATAAAGTCTTGTGACTGACATAAGCGTTTCTATTTAGTATTATTTCTATAGGTTGATACTATAATTAAATACTATAAAAAATTTGTTTTTGGTATGATTGTAAGATAACAAATTTGGCAAATAGTTTTACCAAATATTTAGCAAAAGCTTTTTGAAGTCTTGTACTAACGTAAAACTTTACTATTCATATAACTCCTTATATTATACAATCACAATGGCCTAGAGAGGAGAGCATGTATGTATCCCTTACTTAGAGTTAACGTCATATTTAGGCTGACCGCATAAGGAGGTTGAAGCAGTCATCTCTTTTGTCCCCCAATTTTACCTTTGAATTCACTCTAGTGCTCATGCTCACAGGTTGAGTCTACCTGAGGGCAGATAATGGTTAGAATAAAGGTTTTAGTTAATTGCTCTACATTTTATTACTCAGGATCTACAGAAATTAATCTTAAAAAACTATTAGATTTAAAAATCCAAGTAAGTGTCATCGTAAGTGTAAAGTATATTTTAAATGATTTTAATTCACATTGTACTAAGTTGTCACTGGATAAACTATTTTAATATAACAAGCGTTCCACATCCATCCTTAAGGAGATTTTGCCTACCTATTTCCTATATTAATTGCTTCTTATTACGTCTTGTGACTGACATAAATGCATAGATTCTACTAATAATTATTTCTAAAGTTATACTATTTGGACTTATTTGTAGTTTTTTAAAACTGTTTGAGCTTTTTTAGGGATTGTTTTTTGATGATGGTGCGAGACAAAGAAGACAAAAGGAAAAGAACAAAATATTAAT
This sequence comes from Prosapia bicincta, assembly GCA_036971475.1. Classification (NCBI taxonomy): domain Eukaryota; kingdom Metazoa; phylum Arthropoda; class Insecta; order Hemiptera; family Cercopidae; genus Prosapia; species Prosapia bicincta. The sequence continues at coordinate 202,206,052 of JBAIZL010000001.1, read as the reverse complement.
AATAACAAAAATGTAAAATAGATAACTCTCCTGAGAATGGAGGTGTGTGCTCTGTAGTTAGATGAATTTTAATGCTTGACATTTTTTTTTATTTGGTTTGTTTTATTCAACTTGTTGCACGATAACATGACGATATTTTAGTAGTAGCCAAGCACTGAGGAAGGCGCCGAAACTAGTCTGTTGTGACCTAATGTGTTTGTTTATTAAAAACAAATTTTTGGTAAGATTTTGAGTTAACTATTTTTACTTTACCATTGTGAATAGTTCCCACTAGCTAAGATCTAATTAACTAAAAAAATTAATGTGTTTTAAAACGACCAATCATAAAACAAATTGAATAATACATTAGTGTGTTATACATATTTTCGATGTTTCTATACCTCTGTGATATTCTCTTATGTTTTCCGTTATATTGATATAAATGTTTACATTTCTATTTTAGTCCTTCTATTTTATTTTGTGTAATTATAATGGTTTTGATGTATGTAGATGGACGCCGAATTATATATTTATATAACTGACATTCAAACTGTTGTTCTGTGATCGCTCGTTGTAAATAATTTTTTTATCCTTATAACGTGTACTTATTAATTATACATTTATATTTCTCTTAATGAAACAATAAAAGCAATGGAGTGTGTACTCCAAGTAAACCTGTGCAATGTTCATATTTTTTATAAACTTTTCCATTTCTCGTATATTATAACAACATGTGATTTTTCCGTAATAAAGCAAGTAGCCTACTATATTTTAGAGCTACTAATTTCCTTTTATAAAATCCTAATATCTGCGATAAGTGATGTCTATGGCAAAATGAAATACGATACTAGGTTACGTTAAAGGAGACAAAATATAAAATCACATGGAGTGTTTTGAGTGCAAGAATGCACTCTTTTTATAGGTTAGTTCAAAGTATTTATTTACATCACAGTAGAGACAGTCCACATTTCTAAAATATTCAAGTAAAAGTGGGAAAATTAAAACTTTAAAGTTGCCGGTAAACTTGTGAGTACGTAGGGATATCTAATGAACTTAAAGTTTATTAAGGAAAGTACTGAGTTTATAGTTTGGTATTAGGCTACAAATTTCAACACGTCACAAGAAAAGTTAAAGTTCCAAATGGCATTGTATTAAGCCTTATATTCACCGCACCAAGTTTGCAAGTTTAGTCTCCCTCTTGTAAACAATTAACTAGAGAAATCTATTTATTTTGCATACATTTATGTATGCAACAAAAACCACTGTTTGCAAAAAAATATACACTAAACCAAATTCATTACTTTCAATATATATATATATATATTGAGTGTGTGTGTGTATGTTGTATGTTGTATGTTGTGTGTTGTGTGTGTGTGTGTGTGTGTGTGTTGCAACGGACCGAGCCAGCACCCACGCACGGCGCCGTCAACCCTTCCGTCGTTGACCAGCACGCGCGCGCAAGCCCGCCCACCAACGCCCGTTGCAGAGCAAGAATTTTGAAACGAGCCGCTCGCAGCCGAAACCACGAACGCTGTGCAATGCTCGCCAAAATCTGCCAGAGAACAAGTCACTGGACTTAAAAAAGAAAAAACCTAACTTGCTGCGGATTCTACCCTTAACGGGTAAGTCGTCCCGGGGGATGGGTTCTTTTGAAAGACATCTAAACGGCGAAATGACCATATCAACTGTAGGAGAGTGTAAGAAACTTGTTTAAAATAATAATCAGTTTGTTTGCAAGTTAGTTAAAAAATCTTTATTTTTTAATTTTAAAAAATTTAAAATTTAATATTACAATGCACAGACTGCAATTTATTTGACTCAAAAATATCATTTATGTTGGTTCTTAACACAGTTAAGAAACCAACTCTGCTTATTTTAGTGGACATTTAAAATTTAAATTAAGCCTTTACGATTTCAATTTTCTTTCACTCAGAGTATGCCAAAGCGTAAAACTTTGCTCTACTTGCCGGTCAATCTTACTTGTCGAAAATATAACCCTTTACTACTTGTCATAATTTTATTTTATTTTCCCAGGTTCTCAACCTTGCGATTTTAAACGTCAATATATGGTTTTGTTTACTTAACTTTTTACTGAAACTTTTAATTGTTACAAATTACAAATATTCGTTGATTCAAGCAAAGCCTTACTTTTCAACACACTCCGAAAGATCCCTACTTTTCACATTTTGTTCATTTTATTTAAACTTTCTAAACACACTACTTTATTTTATGGCCATATTTTACATAGCCATTTAAATGATCAAATTTTTTCTATATCTTTATCAATTTAAAATGAGCAATTTAAAATTCAAATTCTATTTACTTTAGCAGGTAAAATTTCAAACAATTTTACCAACAACCTAAAAACAATTTCATAAAACATATCAAATTATATAAAAACCAATTATGAAGTACATACTGAAACAAAAATTACATATAAAACATATAGCCATATCTCCTACAAGATTATCAAAATATTTACTGAACATCAAATCATAATTTATAAAAATTGTTAAAACATCTGCTGAATAAATTCAAACACCTTCCCATATTGAAATTATAATATTTAAATACATATTTTAATAAAAATGTTTACTGAAACATATTTAAAACCTTTTTCAACCATATCTTCACTCATTTACAAAATCTACAAATTTATTTATATTCATTTAACCCTTTGATTAGAAAATATTTAACCCTTTGGTCACTATTTGATTAAGCCTTTTGGCATGAAAATCCACATAATGAAATTTATTAATATTTGTTGGAACATAGTTAAACCCTTTTGATGTAAAATATGTAACCCTTTGGTTACCATTTGAATTAACCCTTTCTTCATGAAAATTTTAAATACTGAAATTTAATTAAAATTTATTTAAAATTTATCGATGCAATTTCTGAAGGAAATTGATATTTAATAAATTTTGTATACCTTTGCTAAATGGCTATAAGCCCATTTGCCTTTGTTATAGAACTTACATTTTTAAACCAATTTGCAAAAGTTTCAATTTTCTTTCTAATTTACTCTACCACCAAGATATTATTTTAAATACACATAAGTCATGAAATAAACAATATATATATACTTATAATTCAAAAAAGGAAACCTTATATTAACAAATTAATTTGGTTAGCTAGACCCACTTACAAATTTTAAAATCTCTTGTTTAACTTAACCCTTTTATTGTACCTTTTAAAATATTTAAAATCTACCCATATTTAAATCATGTCCCTTTATTCTTACTCAAACCTTGGTTTGATTCAATTTATTTTATACACATATATAATTTCACCCTTTTCTAAATACCATCAAAGGTTTACATTAAAAAAAAGCTTCAATTTGTTAGAACCCTTGTTTATTTTAAATGAAAACAATTTATGTCAATTTGTTTCATATGGAAAAATGTCGTAATGACTCCTTCTAAATAAAATACCAATTTATTTTAATTTAATTATATGAATTAACACTCCTGTTTATAGGAGTACCTGAAACTGAGGCATAGCCTTCAAATCAGCTGTTGTAAACAATGGCCCTTGGTCCGCCATCTTGGATATTTACTTTTAGCAAATTATATTTAACTTTATTTCAACACATCTTTTATTTAATTTCTTTACACCTTCATAAGATTTTAAACTCTTTTATTAATTTAAATCCTTTTATTTGATTTGCTTATTTAAAACCCTTTCCCTTTACATAAGTTCTAATCTAAAATTTCTATTTCCCTTACATACATAAAATACAACATAAATTCTGCATTTATGGCATCGCCATCTTGAAACCCCCCACTCTTTAAAACAAAGCCACCAGCATTTACTTGTAAAATTTAAAGTTTACTGTTAATGATTTGAAAATTTATTTAAATTTTATAACATTTTCCCAATTTAGAAAAAATTCTTCAAATTAAAATTTTAATTTGCAAAGGGAAAACAATTTAGATCTGACCTGATTCCACACAAAGCATGGCTTGCCTATCTTCTCCCTCTCTTCTCCGTCTCTCCCTTTGTCCTCCAACGGGGTGGGGAAAATCCGGCTTGGCTGTTGCTTTGTTCCCACGTAAGAATACTTGGATGCTTCCCACGCGTTGCCGCCATCTTTGAAATCCTCCATCCCTTTGTGTGTCTACTAGGCCTCAGGTAGATCCGCTCGCTTCACCCTTTGGTTGAAATCCTTCCATCTTCTTTCTTCGAACGGTTACCAGTGAAATTTTAGCTTTAAGCCCTTCTTTTAACACAGTTCTTGGGCATTTCTTAACACAGAAAAGAAATAGAAAAATCTTTTAAAAACGTTTATCAATTTAGTTAGATTTTGTTTAACTTTGTTAGAAATTTAGACTCACACTTTTAAAACTGTTTGCTAGGTTACACTGTTCACATCGCCTTGTCTTTCTAGTAAGGCTGCAACACACACATTTAACGACGCTCGCACATAATTTGATGGAAATTTATGGGACACCCCTTTCGCTGCGATCTTGAAATGCGAAAGGGCCCCATACACGAAATACAGCGTCACGACATCTCAACGAAACGAGCTTTCCCTAGCCACTCATAGTTTTTGAATTATTAACGGTAACAAAACTATTGTTCATTGTTTTACCGGAGCTACGCCCGACACCGACCTTACCCTTCGAGAGTCCTGGTTTAGCTGGGGCTTCAACAGACGCTAGGCCTGCTCAACCCCCGGGCAAACACCCCCACTTGCAGTCCGTTCCCACGAGTTGACAACCAATAAGGATCTTAACTCGATGTCGCCTGATCGGCGCGCGCACTTCTTTTGTACTAGTGCGTAACGGCTCGCAGAATTGATAGACCGATCGATTTAATCCATTTTTTCGATCAAGCCGTATAACTCTTTAAGGGTGCTTCTGATGGAATTTTATTATTCTTTAATTTTGATTTTTCTCGTCTTGCTTCATCTCTGGAAATGTCGATGGTAATTCTAGGCCAATTTTGACCATCTTCCCCTTGCAAACTGCCTTAAATTTAAGTTTCAAACCCTTCCCACGGTGGCTTGGTTTGTTTTACTTACAAGAACTTTAGACTCTTTATGTTTTACATGTTATCTTTTTGCGGCATGTATTCCAAGAGAATATTGCCCGCCGCAAGATCCCCCTTTAAAATTGAGACAAAATAAAATTTTTTGAAAGTATCTCAAAAACAAATTTACTTATACAAAAAAAAATTTATTTTTCGAGATTTATCTGTTTTCCTATTTTATTTGTGGGTGCTAGCTAACTCTTAATTTCCTTACTTATATATCTATTTGTCCTTGGTCCTCTTCTACTTCTTTTCACTGAAACACTTAAAAAACTTTCACAATATTAATAAGTACAACCCTAAGTATATACATTTTTATAAAACTCACAACTCTCACTGTTCACTCACAGGCTTGATACAATAAATCTGATCTTGTTTCCTCTTTGCTTTATTTTTTTTTTAAAAGTTAAAAAATTAAAATTTTTCTTAAATTTTCCATTTCTTAATTTTCCTACATTTATACCCTCGTTAGTGGCTTTATTTTATTTTTTCATTACATACTTATAAACATTTTACATTTCTTATAAATACACTCCAAAATATCTAACCAAGTTCTTACAATTTACCAGCAGTTATTTACTTACGCTCCTTATCTTAAGTGAGGAACGATGTTCAGGTGTTCCCCTCTCACTCTCTTGCGCTGTCCCTATCAGCTGGCGTTATCTTGCCTACGCATTAGTCGGCCGCTCCACACAGCTGTGACCTTGTGTAGTAAAGCTACTTCCTCATCTTTTTTGCCTGGGTCAGTGCTCTTACTGTATACACAACTTTGGATCGATATTTGTTGCACTAGGCAACTTACATTTTTTGTTTTGACGTCAGGTCAGCTATCAGGCTTCCTATGTTTATTATTAGTCTACGTATAATTTTATATCTTTAACATCGTACCTTCCCGGAGTCTCGCTGAATGCCTCTTTGTATTTTTCTATTAACTTTTCCAGCCTTTCCTCCTGAGTCTTTGTGAGAATTGATTTATTTTTATCCTGCTGCTGTATTGTACTCAGGTTTCTTACATTGTATACTCGACGTGGTTTCAGTGTTTGGCCATTTTTAAAATTTTTATGTTTCTTTCTCTTTACTCTACTCTTCCAATTTACAACTCCTAATCTCCTCCTCATCCTGTATCTGGGTCTACTTCGTTTTGCCTTGTCCTGAGTTCTCTTTTCTCCTCCTTTTTCCTTCCTATTTCGCTTGTTTTTCTTGTCCTCTGGCTCGCTCGCATCTTTGTTTCCTTCCGGGATTTCCGCATGGTCGTAGGAACATTCTGGGCCTCCTTGTCCTCTCTGTACCTTTCCTCCTATTTCTTCCTCTTGTCCTTTATACTTTTGGTGCCTACTTTCGGCTTTCTCGGGCTCTGCCCTTTTTTCCCTATTCACTACCTCTCTGTGTTACTTCTGTATCTTGTTTGTCTTTTGCCACTTCTGCTCCAACATTTCCTTCAGATTGGGATCCATGTCCCAATCCCCCCCGAGACTCGGCCACTCCGGGTTCTCGATAGGGGTAACGACGTCAGCCTGGTGTTCGGCTGGCGCCAGTACAAGCCCCTCTTCTTCGCTTGTACCAATCCATCCCACCTTGTCGATTTTTGCTCTTCTACTAATCTCTTGGAGCTCTCCTGGATGGTCTTGTGTAGATCTTACTTCTTCTCCTTCCTGAGCTTCCAAGTTAGTAATGGATGTGTTTGGATGGTCTTGTTTAGGTCTTATGAAGTCGAGACTGGCCATCTCTCCTTCGACCTCGAAAGTCATGAAGCGTCTCTCCATGTTGATACGGGCTTTGAGTCGATGTAACAGATCGCAACCCATGACAATTTCCGCCCGTAAGCGTTCCACCACCATGAAGCTACTCTCTATTACATGACCTCCCAAACTCAGAGGAATAAAGGCCTGCTTACAGACTCTTATCTGGGGTGTCTTCACCGCCATAATAATGCCCGTATTGCTTACCGGCAATTCCAAAAATTCTTTCCCTTGGCGCTTCAGCTCGTTATACAGGTTGCCCTGTAAAACGGACACGTCCGCGCCGGTGTCAATCTCAACACGCACTACCTGTTGCCAGATAGCGCCTATGAGTGCAGGGCATTCCTCAGAATTCTGGGATTGTCGGGGCAACAAACCTTCCTCCTCGAGCAGGTCGTCTCGTATCTCCATATTGAGACCTCCTAACTTCCTTGTTTGTTCCATATCTGGCTGTTGAGCTGTGGCTCTTATCTTTTCTGGCTTTTCATCTCCTTCTTTATTTTCCTGATTCGGAGTTTCTTCTAGTTTGCTTGCATTTCCGTTTCCTTCTTGGATCTTGGCTAGGTCACTGGAACTCTTTGGGCCTCCTTGTTTTGCAGCTTCCTGCTGCCTACTTCTTTTCTCAATCTCTTCCTTTCTTCCTCCTTTACTGTTACTGGGTAGCTGTTCTACAGCATCCTTGGGCTCAGCCCCACCCATCGCCCTGTTTCAACTCTGTTCCCTTTTGCCTTCTCCTTCCAGCACGTTTTTGCTCGCTTCCCTGTCAGATGTAACTCCTTTTTGTCTCTCTTTTTCTTTTACTATCCTTTTACTCTTCTTTATACTACTAATACTCTTTTTTATCTCTTTGTTCCGGGTCTCGGTTCCTTTTGCTCGCCATTGTCTGTCTCCATGTTGTCTGTTCTCTTCTATTTCGCACGAGACCCTCCCGCCTCGTTTTTTGGACTCCTTGTCCTATTTCTTGTTTCCACGTTCTGCCTTGGAGGTGGTCTGGTCTCTCTCTCCGGCCTGGGGTTCCCATTGGTGTTGTTCCTTGGGTGAGGAGGCCTCATATTTGGAGGTGGCCTCTGTTGGTACCTAGGCGGCACCTCTCTCCCATTTATACCCCGGCTTCCGTTGTCCGTCCCCACGCCGTTCAGGAAATCAATGGCACTGGCCACTGACTCCCTATGAACGCCAAGGCTAGCATTCCGGACCTCCTTTCCGAAATGCGTCATCACCTTGTTCACGAGGTAACGCTCTGGTATCGGCGGGTCCAAATTTCTGGCTTTGTTAACCATTACTACGAAGTATTCGGACTTGCTGTAGGGTCCCATTTCATAGTACCTCCCAGTGTCTAACTGCCGCCTTATTTTCTCCTGCGCTTCAAAACCCCAGTATCTGGCTAAAAACTTAGCCTTAAACTGTCCATACTGGTCTCCTGGATTCATAACGGCCTTCCACCAGCCTTCTGCCGTTCCCTTTAAATTTCTGACCACCATCTTCAGTTTGGTCTCTTCTTCCAACATGGGGTCTACTTCATCAAAGAGCTCCTCCATGCTCTTTATAAACGCTACCGGATCTTCGTTATCTTTTCCGTAATATTCGATCCTTTTTGCTCCTGCAAGCTCCTGATAATCCCAGGCCCGTGGTTTTACCCAGCTAACACTTGTCGCTTGTGCTCCTGCACTCCTTACTTTGTCCGCGACTCTTTTAACGCTGGTTTCCACCTTCTGCAGGCCTGTTTGCAGGTCGACGATTTTCTTGTCCTGCTCCAGTTGCTCCTCTTCCTCCTTTTCGATCCTTACTTGTAATTGATCGACTTTGCTCTCATAAGTCGACACTCTTGCGTCCATGCTCACCATGTGCTGGGCTATGTCGTCCTTATGACTTTTAAACTTTTCCGCCATCCTTTCTTGGAATTGTTTCATTTCTTCTCTATCCCTTTTTTCTTTTTCTTCTCGCTCTTTCTTTTCCTGTTCTTTCTCTTGTTGTTTCTTTTTTCTCCTGCCCTCTTTTTCTTCTGCTTCCCTTATCCTTCTCGCTTCTTCATTTTGCCATCTTAACTCGGCTTGTTCTCTCTCTTTATACCTCCTCGTCTCTTCCTCCTTCCTTTCTGTCTCCCTTTCTAACCTCCACTCTTCCTTCTCCCTTTGTCTTTCTAACCTTTCCTGTTCTTCCTTCTTTTGTCTTTTAGCCTCATCTTGCTCTTCCTTCTTTTGCCTTTCTAACCTATCCTGTTCTTTCTCCTTCTGTCTTTCTAATCTCTCCTGTTCTTTTTCCTGCCGTCTTTTAGCCTCATCTTGCTCTTCCTTCTTTTGCCTTTCTAACCTATCCTGTTCTTCCTTTTGCTGTCTTTTAGCCTCATCCTGTTCTTCCTTTTGCTGTTTTTTAGCCTCATCCTGTTCTTTTTCCTGTTTTCTCTCTAATTTTTCTTGTTCTCTTTCTTTCCTTAGCATCGCCATTAGCTTCTCCATTTCACTTCTTTCCTGCTGCTTTTGTGTTGCCATGGCTTCTGTTCTGTTTATCTCCTTTTTGTTTTTAATCCTTTCCTTCTTTCTAAACCCTAATTCTAAACTTTTCTATAAAATCCTTTACTTTACATAAAAATGTCGTTGGATGTTGTGCGTGTGTTTCCTATGCGTGCGTTCGTCTATGTGTTTGCTTCTTTCTATCTACAACTATTTACCCCTACTTTACTTTCTTAACCCTTTTAAAACTATTTCTCATTCTAAACTATTTAACTCTTACTTTCATCTTCTTATCTTATTTTTAAATTAATTTACCAGTGTTTTAACCTAGAACTGCAATCTAATTCTTTTCTTTAACATTTTATTATTTATTTCTTACACTTCCTAGGTCGAATTTCGCCATGTCTTTTTATGATTTTAATAGAGACCGAAAAATTTATACGGGAAAGTCCGCAACTTTACCCGTCGGCCCCACTCGTTAGGGCGCCATCTTACTAACTGCAACGGACCGAGCCAGCACCCACGCACGGCGCCGTCAACCCTTCCGTCGTTGACCAGCACGCGCGCGCAAGCCCGCCCACCAACGCCCGTTGCAGAGCAAGAATTTTGAAACGAGCCGCTCGCAGCCGAAACCACGAACGCTGTGCAATGCTCGCCAAAATCTGCCAGAGAACAAGTCACTGGACTTAAAAAAGAAAAAACCTAACTTGCTGCGGATTCTACCCTTAACGGGTAAGTCGTCCCGGGGGATGGGTTCTTTTGAAAGACATCTAAACGGCGAAATGACCATATCAACTGTAGGAGAGTGTAAGAAACTTGTTTAAAATAATAATCAGTTTGTTTGCAAGTTAGTTAAAAAATCTTTATTTTTTAATTTTAAAAAATTTAAAATTTAATATTACAATGCACAGACTGCAATTTATTTGACTCAAAAATATCATTTATGTTGGTTCTTAACACAGTTAAGAAACCAACTCTGCTTATTTTAGTGGACATTTAAAATTTAAATTAAGCCTTTACGATTTCAATTTTCTTTCACTCAGAGTATGCCAAAGCGTAAAACTTTGCTCTACTTGCCGGTCAATCTTACTTGTCGAAAATATAACCCTTTACTACTTGTCATAATTTTATTTTATTTTCCCAGGTTCTCAACCTTGCGATTTTAAACGTCAATATATGGTTTTGTTTACTTAACTTTTTACTGAAACTTTTAATTGTTACAAATTACAAATATTCGTTGATTCAAGCAAAGCCTTACTTTTCAACACACTCCGAAAGATCCCTACTTTTCACATTTTGTTCATTTTATTTAAACTTTCTAAACACACTACTTTATTTTATGGCCATATTTTACATAGCCATTTAAATGATCAAATTTTTTCTATATCTTTATCAATTTAAAATGAGCAATTTAAAATTCAAATTCTATTTACTTTAGCAGGTAAAATTTCAAACAATTTTACCAACAACCTAAAAACAATTTCATAAAACATATCAAATTATATAAAAACCAATTATGAAGTACATACTGAAACAAAAATTACATATAAAACATATAGCCATATCTCCTACAAGATTATCAAAATATTTACTGAACATCAAATCATAATTTATAAAAATTGTTAAAACATCTGCTGAATAAATTCAAACACCTTCCCATATTGAAATTATAATATTTAAATACATATTTTAATAAAAATGTTTACTGAAACATATTTAAAACCTTTTTCAACCATATCTTCACTCATTTACAAAATCTACAAATTTATTTATATTCATTTAACCCTTTGATTAGAAAATATTTAACCCTTTGGTCACTATTTGATTAAGCCTTTTGGCATGAAAATCCACATAATGAAATTTATTAATATTTGTTGGAACATAGTTAAACCCTTTTGATGTAAAATATGTAACCCTTTGGTTACCATTTGAATTAACCCTTTCTTCATGAAAATTTTAAATACTGAAATTTAATTAAAATTTATTTAAAATTTATCGATGCAATTTCTGAAGGAAATTGATATTTAATAAATTTTGTATACCTTTGCTAAATGGCTATAAGCCCATTTGCCTTTGTTATAGAACTTACATTTTTAAACCAATTTGCAAAAGTTTCAATTTTCTTTCTAATTTACTCTACCACCAAGATATTATTTTAAATACACATAAGTCATGAAATAAACAATATATATATACTTATAATTCAAAAAAGGAAACCTTATATTAACAAATTAATTTGGTTAGCTAGACCCACTTACAAATTTTAAAATCTCTTGTTTAACTTAACCCTTTTATTGTACCTTTTAAAATATTTAAAATCTACCCATATTTAAATCATGTCCCTTTATTCTTACTCAAACCTTGGTTTGATTCAATTTATTTTATACACATATATAATTTCACCCTTTTCTAAATACCATCAAAGGTTTACATTAAAAAAAAGCTTCAATTTGTTAGAACCCTTGTTTATTTTAAATGAAAACAATTTATGTCAATTTGTTTCATATGGAAAAATGTCGTAATGACTCCTTCTAAATAAAATACCAATTTATTTTAATTTAATTATATGAATTAACACTCCTGTTTATAGGAGTACCTGAAACTAAAGCATAGCCTTCAAATCAGCTGTTGTAAACAATGGCCCTTGGTCCGCCATCTTGGATATTTACTTTTAGCAAATTATATTTAACTTTATTTCAACACATCTTTTATTTAATTTCTTTACACCTTCATAAGATTTTAAACTCTTTTATTAATTTAAATCCTTTTATTTGATTTGCTTATTTAAAACCCTTTCCCTTTACATAAGTTCTAATCTAAAATTTCTATTTCCCTTACATACATAAAATACAACATAAATTCTGCATTTATGGCATCGCCATCTTGAAACCCCCCACTCTTTAAAACAAAGCCACCAGCATTTACTTGTAAAATTTAAAGTTTACTGTTAATGATTTGAAAATTTATTTAAATTTTATAACATTTTCCCAATTTAGAAAAAATTCTTCAAATTAAAATTTTAATTTGCAAAGGGAAAACAATTTAGATCTGACCTGATTCCACACAAAGCATGGCTTGCCTATCTTCTCCCTCTCTTCTCCGTCTCTCCCTTTGTCCTCCAACGGGGTGGGGAAAATCCGGCTTGGCTGTTGCTTTGTTCCCACGTAAGAATACTTGGATGCTTCCCACGCGTTGCCGCCATCTTTGAAATCCTCCATCCCTTTGTGTGTCTACTAGGCCTCAGGTAGATCCGCTCGCTTCACCCTTTGGTTGAAATCCTTCCATCTTCTTTCTTCGATGCTATTCGCACCTCTTTTAAATTTTAACGGTTACCAGTGAAATTTTAGCTTTAAGCCCTTCTTTTAACACAGTTCTTGGGCATTTCTTAACACAGAAAAGAAATAGAAAAATCTTTTAAAAACGTTTATCAATTTAGTTAGATTTTGTTTAACTTTGTTAGAAATTTAGACTCACACTTTTAAAACTGTTTGCTAGGTTACACTGTTCACATCGCCTTGTCTTTCTAGTAAGGCTGCAACACACACATTTAACGACGCTCGCACATAATTTGATGGAAATTTATGGGAAACCCCTTTCGCTGCGATCTTGAAATGCGAAAGGGCCCCATACACGAAATACAGCGTCACGACATCTCAACGAAACGAACTTTCCCTAGCCACTCATAGTTTTTGAATTATTAACGGTAACAAAACTATTGTTCATTGTTTTACCGGAGCTACGCCCGACACCGACCTTACCCTTCGAGAGTCCTGGTTTAGCTGGGGCTTCAACAGACGCTAGGCCTGCTCAACCCCCGGGAAAACACCCCCACTTGCAGTCCGTTCCCACGAGTTGACAACCAATAAGGATCTTAACTCGATGTCGCCTGATCGGCGCGCGCACTTCTTTTGTACTAGTGCGTAACGGCTCGCAGAATTGATAGACCGATCGATTTAATCCATTTTTTCGATCAAGCCGTATAACTCTTTAAGGGTGCTTCTGATGGAATTTTATTATTCTTTAATTTTGATTTTTCTCGTCTTGCTTCATCTCTGGAAATGTCGATGGTAATTCTAGGCCAATTTTGACCATCTTCCCCTTGCAAACGGCCTTAAATTTAAGTTTCAAACCCTTCCCACGGTGGCTTGGTTTGTTTTACTTACAAGAACTTTAGACTCTTTATGTTTTACATGTTATCTTTTTGCGGCATGTATTCCAAGAGAATATTGCCCGCCGCAGTGTGTGTGTGTGTGTGTGTGTGTTCATGTGTATGTGTCTATTGAATATTCTTGTACATTCTTTAAACAACAAGAAAATAAATTACTGTATTAATAAGAGACTAATAATTTATTAACGATAATAATAACAAAAAATATTATTAAAATCAGGTTGTAAAAATAGTGTTTAGCCAACATCTGTATTTATATTCGTAAAACTATAATATCAGCAGTATCTAGAGCCAGCTATTTTGTTGAGTGACAACACAGGAAGAGCATTATACTGATAAATACTTGATATACTTCATAATACACTCAATATTACTGATAATTATGTTTGATGTGAGTACTAAGGGTTGTTAGTATCTTCTCGGTATAAGTTTTCTTATTACAGGATATATATATATATATATATATATATATATATATATATATATATATAGAGAGAGAGAGAGAGAGAGAGAGAGAGAGAGAGAGACACACAATGTTCCAACTCTCATACATATTATATTCTCATCCAGGATACAGGATATAGCAATGGAATTGTGCTTAAGAAAAGAACATAATGATTGGTTATAGGGTTTAGGAGCATTATCATTCACGTGGATAGAATACTCTCTTATTTATAGCTGCTTTTAAACTACGTCGAAAAGAATACTCACAAACAAAAATATAAAACTGTATGTATGTGAGGATATATGGCTGTTACTTTTTTAAGTCGGTATGTAGGTGTTACGCACGAAAATGATCAAAAGTTAGCAAAGTAAGCAAAGTTTAGAAAATTACTGTAAATTTAAATCAAATCCATATATATTTTTTTAAATTAGTGCTTTGTTATTTTTGCTACCATTACATGTACGTTGTTAGAGTCATCAACATGTATATTGGAAATCTGTGCCTTACATATATTCCTAAAGTACATACTCTCTAATATCGGGAATAAGTAGAGCGTTTTTAGATAATTTTTAGTACTTTTTTTAGACAATGGTAGAGCTTTCTATAATGTGTCTCATTGATCGACTGAAACTAACTCTATAAACATTTTTGAAAGACGGATGACTACAAGATGCATTCCTTCGATATACAGGTATGTGAGATTTATGAATATGTTAATCATTGTAAAGGCTTGACCGAAATAAATAATTAGTAAAAGCTTGAAACTCTAGATAATTTGACCTAGAAGGTTTAACTATCCACTAGTTTTACTACCTTCCATAAACTTTCCAAATTTACAACTCTAGCTGCATCTACCCTACTTCTGAGTCAACCGATACAAACCATATATATATATAACAAACTTTACAATGTCGACGTCACAAGAACGGATATATAAGAGTTATACCCATTTAAATATTTGCAACAAAATAAAAATTCGCAAAGCTGTAAAGTGCACATGACGAGGTGTAAAACGTATAAAGTCGGGGCAGTTTATATAACTGTGGCAATAAACAAAACTATTGCCAAGTGTAAGCCTGCGTTGAAAACAATAAAATCACGGTTTATGGATCTCAATTTGTGATAAAATGGAAACCTTATATAAGGTGATAGTGCAGATTCAAATTCCCGAGGTAACTTGGAAGCGATCTAGGGCCTTTTTGCTTTCTGAAACATTATATTCAGAAGAAGTTAATACGATTACAAATTTTGGAAAAGTCATGTGACCGATATTTAGTGAGAAAACACTTCTTGTATTTATCTATAGGTACCATATACTTCTTGTATTTATCTAAGTTATTTATTATGTAATAGTAACTATTTATTGTTAAGACAATTGTGTATTACGTTCACACAAAGAGAAGGTAAGGTGCATCGAGAGAACAAAAGTTACTTTTAAACTTTATTTCGCTTGCTGCTAATTTACTATAAACAAATATCATTTTATAAATTCATGTTTTCAAATATTACCTACGTCACCACATGTGTTGTGGCCACACAATTCTGATTTTTTATCAGACAACCGTCTATACACTTCGACTACTTTACCGTGTTCATATTGATCGTATGTTAGTAAAAAGCCAACCGTCTATACACTTTGACTACTTTACCGTGTTCGTATTGATCGTATGTTAGTAAAAAGCCAACCGTCTATACACTCCGACTACTTTACCGTGTTCATATTGATCGTATGTTAGTAAAAAGCCAACCGTCTATACACTTTGACTACTTTAGCGTGTTCGTATTGATCGTATGTTAGTAAAAAGCCAACCGTCTATACACTTCGACTACTTTACCGTGTTCGTATTGATCGTATGCTAGTAAAAAGCCAACCGTCTATACACTTCGACTACTTTACGTGTTCGTATTGAACGTATGTTAGTAAAAAGCCAACCGTCTATACACTTCGACTACTTTACCGTGTTCGTATTGATCGTATGCTAGTAAAATGCCAACCGTCTATACACTCCGACTACTTTACCGTGTTCGTATTGAACGTATGTTAGTAAAAAGCCAACCGTCTATACACTTCGACTACTTTACCGTGTTCGTATTGAACGTATGTTAGTAAAAAGCCAACCGTCTATACACTCCGACTACTTTACCGTATTCGTATTGATCGTATGTTAGTAAAAAGCCAACCGTCTATACACTCCGACTACTTTACCGTGTTCGTATTGATCGTATGCTAGTAAAAAGCCAACCGTCTATACACTCCGACTACTTTACCGTGTTCGTATTGAACGTATGTTAGTAAAAAGCCAACCGTCTATACACTTCGACTACTTTACCGTGTTCGTATTGAACGTATGTTAGTAAAAAGCCAACCGTCTATACACTCCGACTACTTTACCGTATTCGTATTGATCGTATGTTAGTAAAAAGCCAACCGTCTATACACTCCGACTACTTTACCGTGTTCGTATTGATCGTATGTTAGTAAAAAGCCAATCGTATATATCTCCTTTTATAGAACAGAATGCACTTTAAATACCTAATTACAGGGTGATAAAACTAGGGACCATATTTAGATCAAATTAAATTCAATTTTAACTTTAAATATTATTATTTGTTAAATAAAATCGGGTAGGTAAAAAGTGTATAAGAACGTAATATAACCTCTTAAAAGTCTACTTTAAATAAATTTTCCTAATCTATCAAATAAATGTTGTATAGAAAATAGATAAAACATCCATAATACAAATATATCATAACTTTTATTCTCATTATAACTTTGTACTCACCTTTTTTTAATGCCTTCTTATAAATAAATAAAGTAAATAGATTAAGATAAAACTTAGTGAGTGTAGTAGATAACTATATTTCACAGTAACTCTTTAAGATATAAAATATTTCTAAGATATGCAAATTTCACAAAACACTTATTTCTAATTCTAAATTCAAATAATATTACAAGTAATAAAAAAACTATAGTCAAATTAACTTATATCACATAATTTTAAAAAATATTTATTATTTATGGATACATGCAAAAGTTCATGTGAATTTTATATGACCCTAAACTATAGACTATCATTATTTACAGATAAAAATAAATGTTTTAATGATTACAATTGATAATCTTCGGGGCAGAATTCGTTGACACCAGTTTTGTCAACTAATAACACCCACTGTCAATCTATGTCAAACTGTCATTTATTTAAACTCTGTCAAGCTGTCTTCAAACTCTCCTGATTTTAAGATATGAAGATTTAAATCTCTGTTACTAAGAGTTTAAAAGTTGTATTTAAAAAAATCTAAATAAACCTAATTCTTTGATACTGTGCAGATCACACGAAAATTAGGTAGTAAATATGAGTGTAAACGTATAGCATAAGTTTTAAATGTGTTAAAGAAAGGATTAGGCACACTATGAAAACAAAAGATGATTTCTATGGCTCAATAGCGGAGGAAAATACTTTTCGGAAATATCTTCTCCAAGGTTTTGAAGAGTTGACGCTAACTTATCGCAGTATAAAGTGAAAGCTTTGAGTGTCCGTTCCTAGCCCTTCTATTCCTAATATCAATACAAGGTTAAATATATTAAATTTATCAGTTAATAATAGTGAACTTGATAATACTCAATAACTACCTTTAAATCCCAAAATACTATAATGGTTTTACCTTATCTATCCGTTCACAATAATTTGTCAAAATGTTTCTTTACACTTTAAATGCCAATAAAATGTTTTAGAACAGATTTCATGGCTTTTAATTATTTACGTAAAAGAACGTGAGTGGCAAGTAATGGATGGGAACGATAAGTTATCGAAACAAGTAAGTATAGCAAGAGACATGTACCATAGGTAGATTACAAATGAAAAAATTCGGAAAACGTAAATTATTACAAAAAAAGAAACAAATGCAAGAATAAAAGTAGTAGACGGAATAAACTGAAAACTTTAAACGTTTATCATATATCAATGACCAAACTGTAGACGTAGTGAGCTTGCATGTTTGACAGGTTTAGTTAATAAAACCGTTTTATTAGGGAATATATATATATATATATATATATATATATATATATATATATATATATGTGTGTGTGTGTGTGTGTGTGTATGTGTGTGTGTAAGTGTGTTTGTGTTTATATATATATATATATATATATATTCCTAGTGTATTGCGTAAAATATTTCAATACGTCCGAATTCTCTATGAATTTTGACAGTTTCACATCCTCAGATTACCATCGAGAATCCTTCTGAAGATAGTTCAAAAATACTTTTGAACCAAGTGGAATAGTCCACTTACATTCAGGAAGGGAAGTGTTTTACGTTGATCTAAAGCAGTACACTGAAGGGCACAGTTTTCATCTGTAATAATTAAGTGGAATAATTCTATTCGTAAAAAATAGAAAACCAATACAGTTTATGACATCTAATAGTTTTCATAATTATAAATAATAACCTAGAAATATTGGAAAAATACATTTGCAAGCGCAGTATTACTTTTATAATTACCGGTGAAATATTTTGCCTCTCGATATTAGATATAAATTACTTAACCCCATCACTTATTTTCAACCAAATAATTCTAAACTCTCGGTCTAGCAAGCTATTATAAATTCCAAAATTTACATGTGGTTCCTTTTGAAGAGCACTCCCGAATATTCTCGATCCCGATCGCTGCGCGATGTCGGAGCACGCACGAGAATACTCGGTTGTTGATATTTCTTCTGTCAGAGCATACCCAATTATATATATAACTCTGGTTTGCCTTTATTACGCAAAAGTCTTTCGCCTTTTACTAAAGATTTCGGTGGAGGGGAATAAATGATGTGTCTGTAAGTCTACTTTTTGCTTCTGTCAAAAGGCATTACTACACTATCTTTTGGTCAATATTTGAACCTCATCGGTATTTGTTAAGCCATCTATTGGTAAATATTTGAAATTCTTTGGTGTCATTTGGTAGGGCATCTATTGGTAAATAATTGAGGTAACTTTTAATGTTTCTGTAATGCTTTTTCATCAAGTAACCATCTGGAAATCAGCTGACATTTCATACTAGTCATATTTAGAAATATGTTAGAAATATTTTTATGTAATCATGCAATAGTTGTAATTTTTCATTTATAATTGCAATTCAAGTCTAATTCTGATCACATTTTCTATTTCCTTTCTTGTTTATGTTATAAATAAACTGACTCTATAGTGTGTTAGTGTGAATATTTAGTGAACTGTTAGTTATTAGTGTGCATATTTTTGTGTTAGTTAGCCTAATTATTTCACTGTATAGAAGTATAATTGTTGTTTTTTTATAAATGCAGAGTTAAATAAGAGTTTTGTATTTCATTTAAGTTTTATTTAATATTTGGAATATATAACATTTTATTATCTGAAAATCAGGAAAATATTAAGCAAATAAAAACCTTGCCCCGGCAGATTTCGCTAGTATTTTTTTAAAAAACGTGCTACTGAAAAGGTTAAATTATAAATAATATTAGTTATATTTATTTCTGTAGAAATACTATTTTAAACGTATTAGGACCTATAGTTTTTAATAAAATTAATTTGATATGAGTCTAGTTTTCGACTTTAATGTTATTATCGAAATATGAATTCTAATCGCACGCCGGACGTTAGGAATGCACTCGCGAAGATTACGCCCTTCAAACATATGTGACATAAATCCTTATGACCGCTTTCATATTCTTCCTATCCTAGGATTTAGCTGAATTTATATTCAAATCTGTGTACTAGGTAATTCATATTCCTATATCTAGTCAATTACCAGAGGTGTATTAGACACTGGTAAATATCCGGCAAATGTGGTGTCTTGCGAAGTAAAGGATTGTGGTGTCTTGCTCTGGATCATTTCGATTATCAACAGACACCACATAAAGAATGTGGAAGAGGTCTACAAGCTAGCACCTCCCCTACCCCTCCCCGATACCCTACTCTGCTAGTGAGAACATAGCCGGATTAGCTATGATGGGCTTTTACGATCCTGTGGTACTAGTATGGTCGAGATTCGTAACAGAGGTCCAACCTGTAAGGGGGTGACTGGTCACTGGGCAGTTGACTGCTTCACATGGACACAGCCTCAATGTCCTTTGTCTCCTGTTCATATAACACGGGAAACTTTATGTTACACTTCATAACACCTGGTTTTCCGTGACCCACACAGACATCACTCACTACTCACACTCCAAGGTTCCACCAGGTGACCCAGCCATCCACTTATCTTTCTCTCTTTCGCTCATAATATCCCCCCTTACCTCCATAAAAATCTTAAATGCTGGCCTGCTCACATGCATTATTCTACTATATTCTAATCTTATTTTTCCTAAAATCCTTTTAACCTCAACCCTAATCCCCTCCACCAAGGGCAGTTACATTACCTGAACCTCAACCACATTAACACACCTCACTGACTGCATTTTCGGTCCTTTTTAGACTAGCTAAGAGGCACCAATGCTCATTAAAAAACTGAATCACATATTAGTGTATTTGACACTGGTAAACATCCGTCATAAAGGGAATACAGACCTCATGGAGATCTACAATTGTTGGCGAGAGATCGGAGAGACTTACTACAAGTGCCGTCCATAGCACTCTGCCAAGTAGTGTCGCGGTCGCTACCTTCTTGACTGTCTACAACATCTTTTGCAATGGATTGGACGAGACTGATCTGACATTGTGATACCATGGAGGAGGAAGGACCAACACCTAGCGGTCTATGAGGCTCTATGGGGGAGGTTGACACAGTAGAGGGATAGACAAGGCTTTTCTTCACGGCGCAGCATCTAATTTCCCAACAGTCAAAGATGGGTGCTAGACAGAAGAGGACGATTCTAAACGGAGGAGATTATCTGGAGTGACGATATCGCAGTCTCGAAACGAACCAGAGATTAGATAGAAAGAAAACGCTGTATTATATTATACTATCGAAAGAATTTCATGTACGTATATTTTGTGTTTAAACCCAGTTAAAAAGAAACGTAAATCTATTTATTTTTTCAAAGATATTGAAATAGACCTATTGCTAATATTGCTAATAGACCTACTTATGTTTATGAAAATCACTGATTTTTGTAACAGCCTGTTAAATCAAGTTATATTTTAAAGTGTAGAAAACAACTACATAGGTAAACATATATATCGAATTTTGTCTAATTACAAAATGCTATTCGTTGTGTAAAATGTATTTTAAACTCTTTTGTTATAAATTAAATATAATTAATTTAAGTATTTTAAAAAAATTGTCAATAAAAATCTGCCACAATGGTATTTTTGACATTTGTAAATTAGATTATGTTTGGGCATAACGCAATTAGTGACAGTGTGTTTTAGCTCTGGTTCGTGTCTAGGACTTGCATTAGTGGTAAAATCTCAACGAACATAAACGTGAATGTAACTGGGCTGTCTTTGTAATTTACGCCAAAACAAAGCTTATTATATCAATTACTTCATCCTGTTATAATTAGGTTTGGCGAGACGGCAGCAATGCTTCAAAGGGAATTCCAAGTTATGTAATAAAGCCTAATGCAGGTGCAAATATGCCGTGAATATGCTTTGGTTGAATTCAATAACTAACACAGTTTTATTTAGAATCATAACAAACATATTTGTATATAATGCCATAACTAATATAATTGTATTTAATGATGTAATTAAAATATATCAATTAGTGGTATAACTAATATAATTGGATTTAATGTCATAGTAAGATAATTTTATTTAATACCATAACATATATAATTATATTTAGTGCTTTAACTAATATAATTGTATTTAGTGCCATAACTAATATTATTGCATTTAATGTCATACTAAAATAATTGTATTTAGTACCATAACCAATTTAATTGTACTTGGTACCATAAAATATATAATTATATTTAGTGATTTAACAATGTATTTGTATTTAGTGGCATAACTAATATATATGTAATCAGTGGCATAACAAAAATAATTGTATTTAGTGGTATATTTGTATTTAGTGCCATAACTATTATAATTGTATTAAGATGTATAGCTAATATATTTGTATTTAGTGTCATAACTAATATAATTGTATTTAGTGTCATAAATAAAATATTTTTGTTTTTAGTGGCAAAACTAATATATATGTAATCAGTGGCATAACAAAAATAATTGTATTTAGTGGTATATTTGTATTTAGTGTCATAACTAATATAATTGTATTTAGTGGTACGTCTAAGATATTTGTATTTAGTGTCATAACTAATATAATTGTATTTAGTGTCATAAATAATATATTTTTGTATTTAGTGGCATAACTAATATAATTGTATTTAGTGTCATAAATAATATATTTTTGTATTTAGTGGCATAACTAATATATATGTAATTAGTGGCATAACAAATATAATTGTATTTAGTGGTATATTTGTATTAAGTGCCATAACTAATATAATTATATTTAGAGGTATAGCTAATATATTTGTATTTAATGTCATAACTAATATAATTGTATTTAGTGTCATAAATAATATATTTTTGTATTTAGCGACCTAACTAATATATATGTAATCAGTGGCATAACAAAAATAATTGTATTTAGTGGTATATTTGTATTTAGTGCCATAACTAATATAATTATATTTAGAGGTATAGCTAATATATTTGTATTTAGTGTCATAACTAATATAATTGTATTTAGTGGTATAACTAATATAATTGTATTTAGTGGTATAGCTAAGATATTTGTATTTAGTGTCATAAATAATATATATTTTTATTTAGTGGCATAACTAATATATTTTTGTATTTAGTGGCATAACTAATATAATTGTATTTAGTGTCATAAATAATATATGTTTGTATTTAGTGCCATAAATAATATATTTTTGTAATTAGTGAAATAACTAAAATAATAGTATTTAGTGGCATAACTAATATAATGGTATTTAGTGGCATAACTAATATAATTGTATTTGGTGGTATAGCTAAGATATTTGTATTTAGTGTCATAACTAATATAATTGTAGTTAGTGTCATAAATAATATATTTTTGTATTTAGTGGCATAACTAATATATTTTAGTATTTAGTGGCATAACTAATATAATTGTATTTAGTGTCATAAATAATATATTTTTGTATTTAGTGGCATAACTAATATAATTGTATTTAGTGTCATAAATAATATATTTTTGTATTTAGTGGCATAACTAATGTATTTTTGTATTTAGTGGCATAAGTAATATAATTGTATTTAGTGTCATAAATAATATCTTTTTGTATTTAGTGTCATAAACAATATCTTTTTGTATTTAGTGTCATAAATAATATCTTTTTGTATTTAGTGTCATAAATAATATATTTTTGTATTTAGTGGCATAACTAATATAATTGTATTTAGTGGCACAACTAATATAGTTGTATTTAGTGCCATAAATAATATATTTGTGTATTTAGTGGCATAACTAATTTAATTGTATCTAGTGGCACAACTAATATAATAGTATCTAGTGATATAACTAATATAATAGTATTTAGTGGCATAACTAATATATATGTAATCAGTGGTATAACTAATATAATTGTATCCATTGGCATAACCAATATATTTGTATCTAGTGACATAACTAATTAAATAGTATTTAGTGGCATAACTAATATATATGTAATCAGTGGCATAACTAATATAATTGTATCTAATGGCATAACTAATATATTAGTATTTAGTGGCATAACTAATATATATTTAATCAGTGGAATAAGTAATATAATTTATTGTATTTATTGGTATAGTTAATATATTTGTATTTTGTGTCATAATTAATATATTTGTATTTAGTGTCATAAATAATATATTCGTTTTTATTGGCATAACTAATTCATTTTTTTTAAGTGACATAACTAATACATTGGTCTTTAGTGGCATTACTAATATATTTGCATTTAGTGGCATAACTAATATAATAGTATTTAGTGGCATAACTAATATAATAGTATTTAGTTGGTATAGCTAATATATTTGTATTTAGTGTCATAACTAATACATTTGTATTTAGTGGTATAACTAATATAATTGTATTTAGTTTCATAAATAATATATTTTTGTATTTAGTGGCATAACTAATATATATGTAATCAGTGGCATAACAAAAATAATTGTACTTAGTGGTATATTTGTATTTAGTGCCATAACTATTATAATTATATTTAGAGGTATAGCTAATATATTTGTATTTAGTGTCATAACTAATATAATTGTATTTAGTGGTATAACTAATATAATTGTATTTAGTGGTATAACTAATATAATTGTATTTAGTGGTATAGCTAAGATATTTGTATTTAGTGTCATAACTAATATAGTTGTATTTAGTGTCATAAATAATATATTTTTGTATTTAGTGTCATAAATAATATAATTGTATTTAGAGTCATAAATAATATATTTTTGTATTTAGTGTCATAAATAATATAATTTTGTATTTAGTGGCATAACTAATATAATAGTATTTAGTGGCATAACTAATATAATAGTATTTAGTTGGTATAGCTAATATATTTGTATTTAGTGTCATAACTAATACATTTGTATTTAGTGGTATAACTAATATAATTGTATTTAGTTTCATAAATAATATATTTTTGTATTTAGTGGCATAACTAATATATATGTAATCAGTGGCATAACAAAAATAATTGTATTTAGTGGTATATTTGTATTTAGTGCCATAACTATTATAATTATATTTAGAGGTATAGCTAATATATTTGTATTTAGTGTCATAACTAATATAATTGTATTTAGTGGTATAACTAATATAATTGTATTTAGTGGTATAACTAATATAATTGTATTTAGTGGTATAGCCAAGATATTTGTATTTAGTGTCATAACTAATATAGTTGTATATAGTGTCATAAATAATATATTTTTGTATTTAGTGTCATAAATAATATATTTTTGTATTTAGTGTCATAAATAATATAATTTTGTATTTAGTGGCATAACTAATATAATTGTATTTAGTGGCACCACTAATATAGTTGTATTTAGTGTGATAAATAATATATTTTTGTATTTACTGGCATAACTAATCTGAATATAATTGTATCCAGTGGCATAACCAATATATTTGTATCTAGTGACATAACTATTATAATAGTATTTAGTGGCATAACTAATATATATATGTAATCAGTGGCATAACTAATATAATTGTATCCAGTGGCATAACTAATATATTTGTTTCTAGTGACATAACTAATATAATAGTATTTAGTGGCATAACTAATATAATTGTATTTAGTGGCATAACTAATATAATTGTATTTATTAGTATAGCTAAGATATTTGTATTTAGTGTCATAACTAATATAATTGTATTTAGTGTCATAAATAATATATTTTTGTATTTAGTGGCATAACTAATATATTTTTGTATTTAGTGGCATAACTAATATAATTGTATTTAGAGTCATAAATAATATATTTTTGTATTTAGTGTCATAAATAATATGATTTTGTATTTAGTGGCATAACTAATATAATTGTATTTAGTGGCACCACTAATATAGTTCTATTTAGTGTGATAAATAATATATTTTTGTATTTACTGGCATAACTAATCTGAATATAATTGTATCCAGTGGCATAACCAATATATTTGTATCTAGTGACATAACTATTATAATAGTATTTAGTGGCATAACTAATATATATGTAATCAGTGGCATAACTAATATAATTGTATCTAGTGGCATAACTAATATAATTTATTGTATTTATTGGTATAGCTAATATATTTGTATTTTGTGTCATAATTAATATAATTGTATTTAGTGCCATAAATAATATATTCGTTTTTATTGGCATAAATAATTCATTTTTTTTAAGTGGCATAACTAATACATTTGTCTTTAGTGGCATTACTAATATATTTGTATTTAGTGGCATAACTAATATAATAGTATTTAGTGGCATAACTAATATAATAGTATTTAGTTGGTATAGCTAATATATTTGTATTTAGTGTCATAACTAATACATTTGTATTTAGTGGTTTAACTAATATAATTGTATTTAGTGTCATAAATAATATAATTGCATTTAGTGTCATAAATAATATATTTGTATTTAGTGTCATAAATAATACATTTGTATTTAGTGTCATTACTAATATTATTGTATTTAGTGTCATAAATAATATATTTGTATTTAGTGGCATAAATATTATGTTTGTATTTATTGTCATAATTATTACAATTGTATTTAGTAGCATAGCTAATATATTTAAATTTGGTGGCCTTACTAATATAATTTTATTTAGTGCTACAACTAATATAACTGTATCTAGAGTAATAACTAAGATTATTATATTTAAAAGGGTAAATAATTTACCATTTCTAAATATTTTCACGCACATATAACATTGACTGTAATTTTAATACATAAGTATACGATACTTTTTTATAATACATTATATACTCAATTGCTTATCTCGTAACGAGTAGTTTAAAATATAATAAAAACAACAAACAATCAGAATAATCATATTTTTTATTTTTACACAAAAAAACCTTTAAACGTTCATAAGAGACAATAGGGTTTCTATGAAAATAGATGCTTCATCCTTGCATGTGTTAAACTAAATAATTATTTCTTTATTCACTGGCTGTCATGGTACTGTAATACATTTATAAATTTAACGCTCACAAGAACCTCCAAACACGGTTTAAGTTGAGTCTAATAATAACTACTGAGTTCACTAATCTTCTATTTACAACTAAACACATACTGTCACAGTCTGTCACTAAAGCCTATAGTCATATCACTACACTACAAGCACATATCTCTCTCCCTCCATGTTTAATATAACCAAAAAGTACTGCTTTACAGCTTCTAGTAATATCTCGTAATTTCTATCCGTTTCACTTCTAGATGGATACGTGAAGAGATTAAACATTACTCAGTACCTCGTCTGAGTGTGAGACTAGTTTAAGTAATTCTCTCTGCCCTCATATTCCTATTATTCGCCCCTAATTCATTTGCAGTGATTCATTTTGTGTTTTAATTACTTTTAAATTGGACCGTTAATCCTTCACTATGCTTCTTGGTGCCTGGTGGTTTAGTTAGTATACATGAATCAGAGTGAGGGGTATAAGCCAAGAGTACGAAAATAATTTGTTTCTAAGTGTTTTCTCATGATAAGGTCACACTATCTAGTAACACATCTGATCTCCATTTCACAAACCTTTTATTGCCTACATCTGAACAGACTAACATGGGCACTAGATTACCAATTGTGTTTAGAATACCAACACTTGGCATGAACATAGTTAATTGTAAATTTAGATTCATGAATTGCGATCGAGATATGTTGAAGGCGCAACAAACCCGCACGACAAATATACTCCCTCCTATGTAATCTATTCGGACAGGGAGAAGACTCTCTTGTTCTAACACAAAGGTATATTAAATTTATTTTTAATTAAAATATGTGGATAAATGTTGATAAATTTTGGAAATGCTTGACTTTTATTAGTTAAGCGTAAGAAGTTAATATTTAGTTGCTTCGGATTAATTAAGATAGATCGCTTTTTACGGACTGTAGGCGGTAGAACATCTTTAGAAAATATATCTTGTCAGACTATGTTCATTGAGGGCAACACAATTTGACTATTTCGTAAAATATTTCTCATTTCAAGACGAATAACCGATTCCGTATCACATTCGACAGGAGATTACCCATTTTCCATCCTAAGATAGTTGTTCATTTGTTTGTTGTTAATTTGTTAAACAAATGAATTTAGTTCATTTCCAATCCTTTATTGCTATATTCGTAATACATCCTCCTTTTACAAACCATTAGGCCTATTTTATACTTTCGTTAAGTAAAACAAACCCTTGAAAATGTTTGACACAATGAAAATCTAGATTTTGGTAAACAATTCAGCAAATGGTTTTGTTACTTCTTTAATGAGACAGACCATTTTTGACCCTAGAGAAAATATTTTCAAACACATGAGAAGAAAATTAACTAAATGTACATATTTCCTAAGTTTGTTATGGATTGCACCATAAGCGTTATTCCGCGCTACTTTGGAATCATGTTTTTCATGCTTTTGATTTTAACTTTTCTGATCCCTTCCTTAAAATTCATATCCCACAGTAGTGAATTTCCTGACTGTTAGAAAATATATTCCCCAATTATAGTAGTATCGTGTAAATTTAAACATACATATATATTATACATAACACACACACACACACACACACACACACACACACATATATATATATATATATATATATATATATATATGTGTGTGTGTGTGTATGTGTGTTTTATTCTAGTGTAGACACCCTTATAATAATATTTATTGAAATAAATTAGTAAGTTTGTCGTGTTTGTGGACTCGAATAGTAGGAAGCTCATAAATCGCGTAGGTAATGTTTAGACAGAAACTAATTTTACTGTGTTTCTTGTAGCATAATCCGGTCTTCAGAATTAGTTTATGATGTAGAGCGTCCTTCACATAATTTCTCATTAAAACAGTAATACAAGATATACTTCTATCAACGACTCTAATTATATATTTATACAGCCTTGCAACTGTATAACAGTATTTACAAAATGTAAATACAAAGATATTTAAAACAATTTTACAAATTAGTTGTAAAAAAACCTATTAACTATTTTTAGATATTCTAAGAACAATGGAAACTAATAATAAAAGTATTAGGAAATTTTTATAACTAAATTATACCCATAAAAGAAGAAATGACAAAATCCATATAAACGTATAGCTTCTTGGGGTATTGGTTCACGGCGAGTAATTTTCTCAGAGGTTCTCACACGATACCATAGCTGATGTGATATCCATAAACGTGAGAACTTTTAGTTTGCTCTTCTAGTTTGGAAAAAACTATTTTAAACATTAGTTTGAAAATTAAGAATGACTAAAAACAGATAGTTGAATTTTCCATGTGTGTTGAAGAAGCCTTTGACGAAGTAATTACGGAACAATAGCGGCGACAAATATTAAATAACTGGGTTTACCAGATATTTCTGGAGAAAGGTTTTGAAGTGTTGGCGATAACGTATCCAGGTATAAAGTGAAAGTATTAAGTGTCCCTACCTAGCCCTTCTAATCTTACTATAAGCACAAATATACATTTGTTATTTACCAAAGTACCATAGTGTATTTGATAATTGGAAATAAGTTCTCGAAGTAATATCACAAAACGTTTGTAGCTTTTGTTTTTTACAATTTTTTACAGTAATAGGCTTAGGTTGATAAACTTAAGGCGGCTCATATTTAAGACAAATGCCATGACATGTAGGAGTCTTTAAAGGCGTGGGTTCACCATAAAAATCCACCGCGGTATGTTGCTGCAAGAACGGTGACACATACCTATAGAACATGTACCCTTAATGGGATAACTAATGACAGACAGACGCGTATTACTTCGACGTGAAGCAAGGATACGCAAGGAACGAATTATGAAACGTAATGTTTTGTTGCGCACTTTCACCTAAATAGTTATTAAATAAGATCCACGACTTCTCTACTAAGCTTTCTCAATGTGGATGTTTTTTACTAAATCTAACGGGAGTATAACGTGACTTAATTCATAAAACTTAATGCTATTACCATTTTCCACCGAACCGTCATTTACCCTCCACCCTTTCAACTCGGCAATTACCAATTTACGTTTTCTAGTAAGCAAAAACTTTACACGTTATGGACAAAGTTAAATAAACATACCTTTATACCTAATTAAAGTTATCGAATTTAGTTACACTTCTCTGGGTTAAACATATGTGGGCTATTTTTCAAAAAGTTTTAATAATTATCTCTTTCGTGATAAGCACCATTTTCATATGGTAAAACTATTGTTTTCAGATTTTATGTTGCAGGATTTTACAAATGCCTAGATTACTTACAGCAGACAATTCATTCAATGTCGTGCATCGGACATCATATGACCGAATACGTAGCAAATTCCAAATCCATCTTGTGCGTTTCCTAGCGATCAATTTATAATATCGTACAAATTATATAAAACTATTATGTTTCTAAGTCTTTTCTCACGTCTAGATCACCCTATCTAGTAACAAATCTGACCTTATATTTACCAACCTTATATTACCTTAATCTCAACAATCAATCATGGGCACTAGATTACCAATTGTGTTGAGAACACCAACACTTGGCATGAAAATAGTTAATGGTAATTTTATATTCATGAATTGCGATCAAGAAATGTTTAAGGCGCAACTAATCCGCACGACAAATATACACGTGCCTATGTAATATATATAGATGCCGGAAAGTCTCGCTTGTTCTAATGCAAATGTATATTAAATTTATATTTTAATCCGTAGATAGTCAGAGGGAATCAAATGTTGGAAATGCTTGACTTTTAGTAGTCAAGCGTAAGAAGTTGTTTTCATTTTCAAAGGTTTTACAAAGCACACAAACACATAACACGCACGCATACACTAAAATCTTCACTTAGGGAATTTGACTGGTCAGAACCGTTGCGCGTTGGGAGTGCTGAAAAGTCCAGAGCTTGACAACTCTGTACTGGGACGTTGATGTGAGCTTGCTCTGCCAAAGACGTATGCGAAAGTGTCCGTGATGTACAGGTGTTGGAGCCTGTGCACAGTATTACGAGTTCTCGACTGATGCCCATGCAGTCAAGCTAAGGAGGAAGCTATGAGCCACAGAGTACTGGGAGTTGGAAATGATCAAAGTGATCCATGTGTATACCCGTACTCATAGTCCCGCTCGACACGATGATTGGCATAATAATATTTATGGAGAACATCAAAACGTCAAATCAGCGTAATGCGTCTAAAGAAATAGATAATGCTCAGAAGGACGTACTTGAAAAACGATATTACTCGTTCCTATTACTTCACTACAGAACTTCGGTCTAGACTAGCTGATACTCCCTCCAGATTGGCCGAGGTTTTTTCTGGATTTTTCGTTATAGCGTTTGTTTATATTATTTCCTTCTTGCTACTTATCTATATAATTTCAATTCTCTCTTGCTTCTTCTTTTTGTCTAAACATAAGTAAATATATAAAAATTTTTTAAAAAAAACCAGTGGTGCATCATATAGCTCATGGTTCCCATTTATGTGCATTTCCTTACTTCCTGAACAATTTTTTTCTCCTATTATCTTTACTCTTAACCATTTACTATCTACCTATACACGCTTCGTACTAGTCTTCATTTACTGGACTTTATTTTAAAAAACGGAAATTTAAAACTTTGAGTAATCTTTCCCGGCGAATGAATTCTTTTTAGGCATCTTAGCTTAATTACCAGAGTGTCCGAGTGTGTAAGAAAATTGTTTATCAAATAAATTTCAACTCCGAAGTTAGTAAAAACACATTTTTTCAAACTCTAATAGACATTTATCACTTTTATAAAATTTAACTTACAAAATTTCTTCATATGTTTTACAAAATTGTTGAAGCACAATAAAACTTTTATAAACGAACTTAGTATATATTTCTTAAATGATTTGGCCCTTGCTTAGTTATTTGAATATTTTAATATCTTTTAACCCTTTGAACCATTTGGTTCTAATGTAACCCTTTGAAAAATGTACTTAAATCTAGAGTACATTTATATCTTAAAACCTAAGCATTAATGTTAAATTTAATTTAGTAATTGAATTAATAGAGAAATACACATGACTAAATCTGTGTATTATCTACACTCAGGTAGGTAGAACTGGAGCATGAACACCTAAGGTGAAATTTAGAGTAGTAATAGGGGTTGCAAGAGATTCTTCATCTTCCATATTGGCTTATATTAGATATACCATTCAATCTAAGAAAGGGATACATGTATGGCTATGTTAAGGGGGAATTATATTAATAGTAAAGTTGGAGTTGGTGCAAGGCTTCGTAACGCCTTTGGTAATTATTTCCAAACGGTTTATCTTGCAAGCTTTGTGAGCCCTCACAATCATAACAAAATCACAATTTTTATATCTCATATAAGAACCACATTATGTCAGAATTTTAAATAATTCATCTGTAATTGACTGGCATTACTTTGTACTTCAATTCGCAGGAGCTATTATCCAAAGTACTTGCAAATACGTTCCCAATACGCATCTGTGTGTCAGTGCAGACAAGCATCAAGAAAAGTATTGAGTAAATAAAACCTACTTAGGTAGGGTTTTAAACCGGAAATACAGTATGTTTTATAGCAAAGTGCAACTGTATGCATTAGGTATAGTGTATTTAAAAATGATCGCGAGAAAAATAAAATATGAAATGAGGTAAGTTTTAAATAAATCAAATGTAAAACAAATTTTAAAAAGATATGTTAAGGTATTCGAAATACTGTTTTTCATTTTTTAATATAATCAAATTGATCTTACAATAAAGCCTAGGTATATATTTATGTTGCTCAGTTTATATTACAAAATATTTCTTTGTGTAATAAATGAATTTTAAAAAATAGTTCTTCAACATTGGGCACGTTTAAGATAAATTGTTAATAATTTCAACAGAAATGTTTTATTAAGAAATGAGCCTCGTAAACGTAAATAAACTATTAATTTTACAATAGTGTTTGTAATATTATTCCAAGTTGAAGCTGGAAAAAATAAGGTTAAAATTAATAAAATTGTAAACAATTACCAGAAAATTATCTCGAGTGTTTTGCAATGAGTTTTGAACTGTTTATGTTTTCATTTGTTTTCTTTTTTGTTAATAAAGCCAAATGTTTAGAATAATATTACAAAATACAAAAATGGTGGTCATCTTACCTTTTATTAAATAGAGGTTTCAATGAAAGTAATATTTCAAGAAATCATACACATTTGGTTTGTCAGTGCTTTTCTTCAATTGAACTGGTCATTGTCTTTTAAATAATTGGAAAAATAACATTATTGCAATAATATTAATAATTATAAATAATATTTTCCCCAAAGTAACCCTCGGGGCCTTTGTAACTTTAGAAGGCGTTTGTTCTTGTGACTGCTTAGTAGAGTGTCCCCATTACCATCCTTCACAAAGCAGATAATATGTCCCTCGTGTTTCTCATCTTCTATGGAGTAAGCTGTAGGTTTAAAAAAAATATTTATTGATATTGAAACACGTCATCACAGCTATAGTACTTTCAAATCCTTATATCAGGAGTGACTTAATTTTGTTTGTCAAGGGGTAACTTACTACTGAATTATATTACCCTTCCTCTGTATGGGGAAAAACTAGAGCTTATGGTAACCAAAGGAGAACGTTTGGTAGATAAATGCTAAAGTATATGTCTAACAGCGTAAATTAGACCTATATATTGAAATAAAAAAATACGTAAATGTTTAACGAAGTAACAAATCTAATGCAGTGAAATTTTACTACTGGTGTACCAAACGTATGTAAAATTATTCATATAAATCGTCCATCTAATACATTTCGGCTAAGAGCACATCTTTACTTAGAGTATTAAAACTTCTATTTTAGGAAAATAGCTGATTTTATATTTTACCGTTCTTGTTGCAACATACCACGGCAGTATTTTCCTATAAAATATGTTAAAGGGTTTGTACGCCTTTTTATAGCTTCCACTATGGAAATGGTTTTGTTTCATGGCGATAGACGCGGATTTAGTAGCGTTAAATATGGATAAAATGGATTTGTTTTTTTTTTATTTTACTGAATATAAACTAAATCTGTAATAAGGCGGGTTTTTTCTTTATAATTCATCTTTTAGTATTTAAAAAGTAGAGTTATTTTGGTATTGACACTATATAATATTTTTATGAATAATAGATATATTACAGAAGATATGAAAATAAAATTCCGATAGCATCAGATAGCTTCAAGTAAGCTATTCACATTCGCGTGAGTTTGGTTGTTAATGTTATATTAATTTTATTATATAAGCCATGTATTTATTTATTAAATGTTTCAAGTTGTTACAAATTTGAGCCCATTCATCCCAAATGGAGTTTCCCTTTAACATGTTTTCTAAAATAATTTCTGTAATGTAATTTCTTTACTAATTACCATAAGGATTATGTCCATTCAATATTATATGTTTCGCTTATATATACCAATCGTTAATATTGAATATTTCCACCTCGTACAAATTACTCAGTATCGGAGGAACAAAACATCTGGCGTTACTTGAAAACCCAACAGAGGGAGTGGAGTAGAAGTGGATGTCTGGTTTGCGTGCAGATGCATTATCTGTCGGTAAAACCCTTAGGAGAACATTAGAAAATATGTTGATAAATCGTTGAATGGGGATATGAGGATAAATAAGGCCTAACACTGAGAAATAAATGCTAGGAAGTATTGAAAATGGAACATTAAGAAACAGGAAGGATCACTTATATCACATATGAGAAGCATTACTTTTCTCAAGATCACTCGCTAACAATGAACTCTTTCCATGATGAAATGGCGTCAATATTCTAAAAATCAAAAACAGTTCCCTTGTTACTATACCAACATTAGTAGTAGGGGTCGTAGATACTAATTGAATCTCAACCACTGTCAGCCGATTTGCATATCTCAATCAGAGGCAACGATATTAGTGGCAGACAATAAAACCATTAAATAAAAATTATCAATGTAGTTTAAGATCTAAGGATGTAGGATATTTTGTAAGTATTCTATGACTTAAATAAATGTTTTAGACCGAAAAAGCTATATATGAAAAGATATATAGATGAAAGTATTTAAGAAACTATTTTCTAGTTCTTAATAGTACAGATTCAATAATCTAACCTAATTATTTTGTTAACATTTTAATGTTAAAGTGTTTATCGACATCAATGACAATGCTAAAACCTCTACCTTTAGTATTTGATATAATTTATGGTCAACACGTTTAAAATTTATTTTTAATTAGGCGAAATTATTGCACAACAAGATCATTGAAAAAGCTTTAAACACTTGAGCTAACTCTGGAGTACATGAGTTGGAATGCAAAATGCACCTGGAATTTTGTTCCATATATATATTGTGTAATATTAAATTCTTAGACGTGAAATCCATTTAGCTTGTATTTATAAATTAATTAACGCCAATCGTATATCGCGACTGCTTTGAATGTGAGGTTTATTCTGTAAAAAACTATGGTTAGTTATTTTAGGTTCTATTAAGCGCCGTCCATGAGGTAACGAATATCTAATTTTCCATTAATCAAATTAAATTTTATACATGAACTAGGTTGTTCTAAGCTTATGGATGTCAATGGCGTTTGATTTAAATGTAGTTTTTTTCTTATACGTAGGATTGTTTTTTCTACCCGTCGGCAGTTACAAGGGTGATTGTAGATATAATGTAGGTTGGAACAAAACGGTAAAATACCATGTTAAAATGTTTATAAAGAAGTTGTGCGAAAAAAATTTAAGTCAATTTCTACTTACGACAATAAATAAATATTTGAATTTAGTTAAATATTGTTAAATAATTACTATATTTATAAATACAATGTCACAACCTATGTGTTGAAACAGCTGTTCTACCACATAACCTATAACATAAAATCAGCTGGCAATGGAGATTTCATCGCACATTCAACATTATTATTTGAGTTGGAAACAGACTTTTTCGTCATCAATGCTAATAACTGACTAATTTGCTCAGTGAGAACTTCAATTTTCTTGTTTATCTCAACGCAGTTGGAACACGACTTCTCAGTAGTGGCAGCTGAGGCATAAGATTTCGTTTCTAGGTTGAGTTGACTTGAACTTCTTTTTTGCTTCGTGGAAAGATGTTTTAGCCTTTGCCATTATGCTGAGGATCGCTTTCTCCTCC
This sequence comes from Prosapia bicincta, assembly GCA_036971475.1. Classification (NCBI taxonomy): domain Eukaryota; kingdom Metazoa; phylum Arthropoda; class Insecta; order Hemiptera; family Cercopidae; genus Prosapia; species Prosapia bicincta. The sequence continues at coordinate 202,170,465 of JBAIZL010000001.1, read as the reverse complement.
TTGTAATTTGGGCAGTTACAGGACCTAGCAGGGTGATCACCAGCACACTTTAGGCTTTTCGGAGCACTTGTGCAAACCTTTTCAGTATGGCCTTCAGATGCACAGTGTCCGCATACCTCTGGCTTGGAGAAAGAAGAGCTTACGTATTCAAAACGTTGGCATTTAAAGCACCGGCGTGGATTGGGAACGTAGGGCCTAACAGAAAGCCGTTGATAGCCCGCAATAGATATTCCAGGATAGATGGTTTCAAGAATGTCAGGATTATTGATGTTGTTGGAACTCTCTGACCGTTTTCCATCCTCATAATTCGTACGACATCTGTTACACCTTCTGATACCAGTTCTGATTTTATTTCCTCCTCACGGACATACAAAAGATCCCTGCGTGATATTACTCCCTTTGATGAGTTCAAGGTTTTGTGGAGGGCCACTGAAACCTGATCAAAGAAGGAGGTCATTTTTAATAATAACTGTGACTGCTTCGAATTGCTTGTTTCTAACAGCAGTGTTCCGTTCCGTAACTTCCTTATGGAAGAGACAGGTCCTGCTGCACATCCAGTTATAGCCCTTTGGATTACAAAAGGCGATACCTTTGAGAGATCTTTTCCAGCTTCTGTGGAAGACACAATTAAGAACTTTGGTGGTGCTAAATCCATTTCTTTCCTCATAGTATTTATTTCACTAGGCATCTTCGGAGAAACCTCACGACGCCTCTTTACATTAAACTGGTTGGACATTTGTTGGTTTTCCATAAATTGTTTTTTAAGCTAACTATCGTGTCTGGCGTTACGGGCAAGACTATGAGAACGGGTACACCCATGGATCACTTTCGATCATTTCCAACCCCCGGAACTCTGGAGCCAGTAGTTTCCTCCTTAGCTCGACTGGATGGGCATCAGTCGAGAACTCGTAATACTCTGCACAAGCTCCGACACCTGTGCACCACGGACACTCCCTGACCAAGGACCAAAGTGGCTAGCGGACCAACAACCACGCATACGTCTACGGCAGAGCAAGCTCACAGCAGCGTCCCATACCAGAGTTTGTCAAGCTCTGGAATTTTCAGCACTCCCAACGCGCAACAATTCTGACCAGTCAAATTCCCTAAGTGAAGATGTTAGTTTATGTGTATGTGCGTGCGTGTGTGTATGTGTGTGTGTGTGTGTGTGCGCGCGCTTTGTGAGTGGTGTAGTGTTAGGCTAGGGTGCTGCGAGGGACGCCAAATCCCTCGTAGGTGCGGCTAGTCCGCACCCCCTGCGTGGAATTTATTATGGACATCGGACCATCGGAGTCACATGACCATGGACGTCCGCAGCAAGAAGTAAGTAAGATAGAGTCAGAGGAAATCAAATTTTTCAAATTGTGGAAATCACGTTTGTGTGCCTCCAGGAGGTGCTTAAACTTATAGTAAAGACATACTAGGAAGAGTATTTCGAAATATGGACAATATTAATATTTTACAATAAAAATATTGAAAAGAACCCCAATACCACAAAAATAATCAAAAATAACAAATAAAACAAGTTACTTAAGATTAAACCCTTAGGTTTAAACCCTGAGGGTTTAATCTTAAGTAGCTTGTTTTATTTGTTATTTTTGATTATTTTTGTGGTATTGGGGTTCTTTTCAATATTTTTATTGTAATATATTGTACCACTGTGCTCTTGATATTGTGTAATATTAATATTTATATAATGTATAATTAGATGGCCTAGTTACAGCAGACAATTCATTTAATGTCGTGCATCGGACATCATATGCCCGACTACGTACCCAATTCCAAATCCATCTTGTACGTTTCCTAGCGATTAATTTAAAATATCGTACAATATATATGAAAATGGTGTTTCTTCTAAATCTTTTCTCATGTCTAGATTACACTACCTAGTAACAATTCTAAACTCCTATTTACAGACCTTTTATTACCAGCAACTCAACCGACTAACATGGGCACTAGATTGCCAATTGTGTTTAGAACACCTACACTTGTCATGGAAATAGTTAATAGTAAGTTTATATTCATGAATTGCGATCAAGGTATGTTGAAGGCGCAACAAACCCGCACGACAAATATACTCCCTCCTATGTTATCTATACAGACGCCGTAAAGTCTCGCTATTTCTAACGCAAAGGTATATTAAATCTATTTTTAATTGAAATATTACATGAAATTGATTAAATTTTGGAAATGCTTGACTTTTATTAGTCAAGCGTAAGAAGTTGTTTTCATTTTCGAAGGTTTTTCAAAACACACACACACAAACACGCACGCACATACATATATTTACACTAACTAGCTAGTAGTTATATCTGGGAGAAGGACGATAACTGCGAGTTGAGGGTATTTTGATTCGTCAGTAGGCTATTTAAAAAGGCAGAAATGTCCTATAGCGTTTGCGAGAAGGAATTATTAGCTGTTATAGTTTATGGCCCAAAGAAATTTCAGCCAGTAATACTAGGTGCACATCGTAACGAACAACAAAGCTTTTGAAACTCCTGAACACTTGCAATTTCAACAACTCACGCATTACGAGATGGACACTAGTGACCAAATATACCAAGTCACCGCCCCTGCAAAGAGGATAAGACTTTGCGGCACGATCAGTCAAAAGTACCCAAAATTATGGTCATCAGATTATGTTGCCCTTGATGAACATAGTCTGACAAGATATGTTTTCTGGGGTTCTTCTACGTCTAAAGGCTTTAAAAAGAAACATTATATCCTTGATGTCTCTATTACGATGCAAAGGACTTTTTTTAATGTCAATCCGACCCATTGGGATGTTTATAGAACTATTCCGGCTGGGTAATATGGGAAAGTCCAGTTCTGTAACATTATTGAACCAAGTTGTTTAAACATTTGTAGCTCGGTTTTTTTTTGTTTGAAGGTAAAATGTCAGGAATTGGGTTTTTAAAATAAATCTAGTAATAAACCTATTAAGAGAAAACATATGGCAAGTATTTCGGATTATTAACCTCCATCTTTCCGACTGATAACTCAATACTGGTGTGGGCTGTCACGTTCGTGTCCAGGAGGTGGCTAAAGTTATAGTAAATACATACTAGGAAGAGTACTTCGAAATATTGCCAGTATTAATAATTATATAATGTATAATTCGATGGCCTAATTACAGCAGACAATTCATTTAATGTCGTGCTTTGGACATCATATGCCCGAATACGTACCCAATTCCCAATCCATCTTGTACGTTTCCTAGCGATCAATTTATAATATCGTACAATTTATATGAAAATGTTATGTTTCTAAGTCTTTTCTCACGTCTAGATCACACTACCAAGTAGTCTGACCTCCTATTTACAAACCTTTTATTACCTGCATCACAACAGACTAATATGGGCACTAGATTGCCAATTGTGTTTATAACACCTACACTTGGCATGAAAATAGTTACAGGTAAGTTTAGATTCATGAATTGCAATCTAGATATGTTGAAGGCGCAACAAACCCGCACGACAAATATACTCCCTCCTATATTATCTATACAGACGTCTGCAAGTCCCGATTGTTCTAATACAAATGTATATTAAATTTATTTTTAATTGAATCATATATAACATAAGGTAAATTTTGGAAATGCTTGACTTTTATTAGTCAAGCGTAAGAAGTTTTTTCATTTTCGAAGATTTTAAAAAAAAACACACACGCACTCACACACATACATTTACACTAACTGGCTAGTAGCCAGTTATATCTGGAAGAAGGACGGTAACGGCGAGTTCAGGGTACCTTGATTTTGTAGGACATTTAAAAAGGCAGAATTGTCCTGTAGTGCTTGCGAGAAGGAATTGTTAGCTGTTATAGTATATGGCTTAAGAAAATTCAGCTGTTAATACTAGGAGGCTCGTTCCCCGTAATAACGGACAACAAAACTTTGAAATTCCTGATTACTTGCAATTTCTCCAAATTACGCATTACGAATGGACACTAGCGATCCAAATATACCAACCCACCGTTATTGACAGCCACGGCAATAAGGAAAAGACTGATCAGCCAAAAGATCGCATATCCTCATCAGATTATGTTGCCCTTGATAAATATAGTCTTACAAGATATGTTTTCTAAGGTTCTTCTACCGCCTGCAGTCCGTAAAATGCTATCTATCTTAATAATTCCTAAGCGACTGAAATTCCTTTTAAAATAAAAATGATTTCTTACGCTTGACTAATAGAAGTCAAGCGTTTCCAAAATTCGAGAAACACTGTGATACACAAATTAAAAATAAATTTAATATACCTTTGCATTAGAACAAGCGAGACTTTCCGCGGTCTGTATAGATTACATAGGCACGAGTATATATGTCGTGCGGGTTTGTTGCGCCTTAAACATATCTTGATCGCTATTCATGAATGTAAACTTACAATTAACTATTTTCATGCCAATTGTAGGTTCTCTAAACACAATTGGTAATCTAGCGGCCATGGTATTCTGTTGTGATACAGGTAATAAAAGGTCTGTAAATAGGTCAGAATTAATACTAGTTAGTGCGATCCAGACGTGAGGAAAGAGTTAGATACATAATATTTTCTTATAAATTGATCGCTAGGAAACGTACGAGATGGATGTGGAATTTGCTACGTATTTGGGCATATACATATGATGTCCGATGCACGACATTAAATGAATTGTTTGCTGTAAGTAATCTAGGCATTTGTAAAATCCTAAAACATAAAATATAAGAACAATAGTTTTGCCATATGAAGATGGCGCTTATCACAGAAGAGATGATTATTACAACTTTTCGAAAATAACTCCACAATAGGTTTTAACCGTGTAAACTAAATTCGTTAACTTTAATTAGTTAGTAAAGGTATGTTTATTTAACTTTGTCCATAACGTGTAAAGTTTAGCTAACTAGAAAACGTAGTTTGGTAATTCCCGAGTTGAAAGGGTGGATGGGTGATGTAAGGGACGGTTCGTGGCAAAATGGTATTTAGCTTTAAGTTATATTAATTGAGTCACGTTACACGTGCGTTAGGGATAGTAAAAGTAACAGCTACATTGAGAAAGCATAATGGCAAGTAGAGAAAACGTGGATCTTCTTAGAAAGCTTCAGCAACACAGCATAAGTACCATACAAGTTCACTTGGCTGTCTTAGCGCATTATGTCTGCCATCAGGCGTCTTATAAGGCATCTAACTACATAGGCAAAAGTGCATAACTAAAACGTTGCGTTTTATAAAGCATTCTTTGCCTATCCTTGCCGGATGTGTCGAAAGATGTATTCCCTTGTCAACTCAGACCGTATTCAAAAAAGTAAACGCTTCATAATAAAAAAGTAAATGCTGCTATAGGTAAGTGATACATATTAATAATGTTAATTAAAATCTAGTAGCTCAAGTGAAGTAATTTAAATAATAAAACTTATATACAGTAGCGGCCGTTTATATAAATCATATTTGCTAGAAGCATGTTTTATAACAACAACCGAACGCGTAATCGCAGTGTATAGAGGGTGGCATTGAATTCACTCTAGTACAAACATGTTTACTGGACCATATGTAGGCCTAGCATTACAGTAAGTCATTTTAGTTCTAAAACTTACAACTACAATGTAATTCAGGCATGGGGAAATTATAAGTTATTACCTAACACATTTTCCAGCTCCAGTTAGTTTTATGCAATGTAGATAAATTTTATAACTAGGTCTTCGACGTCTAATATTTTGCGGGCATGCTGCACGTCAGATTATTTTGTTCTTTAGCTGATTTTTTAAGACATAAATTGAATATAGGATACTTTAAAAAAATAAACTATGTAAAAGAACTTCATAAAACACTTTAACTAGAATTCATTTGCTGTCAACATTTTCATTACACTTTGATAACGACAGGATTTAGTCTTTGTTCTTTAAAATTTTACGTAAGACAGGTTGCGAAACGCGAAGTTGAAAAGCAGAGTTTCTTTGACGCTTTTTTGTAATTTAAGACTTAAAACACGTATTTTCTGTTTTATTCCGGGAATCTTGCTACACTTTAAAACTTCAAGTGACATAAAGCCTCACAAAACAAATGGAAAACATCTTCTAAAATTAAATTACGTAAAATCTCACTGAAATCATGATCTTTAACAGAAATAAAGTAATATATGGTGCAGTAGGCACGTGAACAATTTGAATACGAAAAGCTAGAAGGACAAATAACTTATTGTAAATTTTGTTAAACCCACAAGACCTGTTTCAGTAATGTTAAACAGTATATGCATGACTTATGGAAAAAGAATCACGTCGGTAATATCGATAACACCATGATTGACAGGCTTTCAATCATCATATCCCTCAAATGAATTATCGGGATTTACTATACTTATAATAATTTTCCTTTGGTTTATGGTATTAAATGCATAATTTATTGCATTATAAAAAAAAACTATAAGCGGAGCGACCGTTACAATGTATTTATACGATACCTTGTCTGGCTATGTGAAACTATAATAATATCCGAATGGTAACATTAAACATGATCACACTACGCGGCGGATACTATTTTATAATGGATAATAAAAATAGTATTATAAATACCACTTAATACATTACACAGGTTATAAACTTATAAGCATAGAAGCATATAGATATAATGAAGTCACGTAACAGGTATAAAATACTGAAATTAATAAGAAAAAAGTGTGTAGAGTTTGCCTAAACCCAGACTAAATATTTTACTAATTTTCAGTACAAAACAACACTTTGATAAACATGAATAAGATCTTTAATTATCTCAATAAAATAAGAACAACCCCGATTTGTAATAATACCTCCCCAAACCCAACGCTATAAAAGCAGCCTTTTATTTAACGATCATCCGATTCTAAACATAACCAAAGTTTTCTGCTCATTATAGAAAGTTTATTTTCTGTGACGGAGACATGTCTAACTTTATGGAGCATATTATTGCAGCTTCACAGTTCCAGCACCCGTTTACATGTTTTGGAGTGAGGTTTATTTTAATTCCTTAGTAAATAATTTCGTCTCCATTATTTACATAAGGGCTAAATGACTTTTTTTTGTTTCTTACATAGTCGAACTTATCAAATTATATAATTTTGATTAGTTAATATCTAAAAATAGAATATAACTTAATACTGGTGTATTTACACAATGTCATTTATTATGGAATATAACTAGTACTATAAAAAGTGGTTTTTAGGGAAAGATGTTTTTTCCCTTGCCATTATGCCGAGGATCGCTTTCCCCTCCTTGATCTTCGGGAGGGCGGCGGTTAATGGAGCAGAGTGATCACCAGCACAATTAAGATAGAGAGTATGCCCTAAACGCTGACACTTGATGCAGCGTCTAGGGTTAGACACAGATGGTCTCACTGTAAGCCTTTGGTAAACTGCATGTATAAATTGTGGTACCACCTGTTTTCCAAAAGTGACGATGAAAGAGGCCGTTGCTACTGTTTCACATTTGTCCACCTTTATAGTTAGCAAAACGTGTGTAATTGATTGAGATAACAACTCGGATTTAATTTCATTGATAGGAACGTACATCAAGGTGTATAATAGGAGTCATGTAATGACCCCCTTTGAGAAATTTAAAGATCTTTGGGGAGCCACAGTTACAAAGAACATATCGAAAATGAGGTCATTTTTAGAAGCGATCGTTACATGTTTCAACAAGCAATGCATAATTTATTAGTTTTTTTATCTAAGACACCGGACCTCCAGCACAGGCAGTAATAGCCTTATAATAAGGAAAAGAGAGACCTTTGCAAAATCCTTTCCATCTTCAGCACAAGAAAATAGTAAAGGTTTTGGTAATTACAACGTTGGTGACGTTGCTACCATCAACGTTTTACTCCCATCATCTAACATAGGCTCGTCAGGTGAATCCTGACGTGTCCTTTTAAACTCTTACTATTGGACGTTTTTTTAGGTTCCATAAATGTTTTTTTATGGAAGCAATCGTGTCGGACGTTAAGGGCGAGACTATAGAAATAGGTACACCCCTAGGTCGCATTAGGATCATCTCCAACCTTCAGAACTCTGAGGCCTATAGCTTTTCTCCTTAGCTCGACTGGTTGGGCATCAGACAAGAACGCATAATACTGTGCACAGGCTCCGCACTCTGACCAAGGACCGAAGCGGCTGGTAGACCAGACATCCCGTTTACGTCTTCGGCAGAGCAAGCTCACATCAGCCTAACAATACTTATAAAACTGGACCTAAAATATACCAAAAATGTTGAATTGTATTGTTTATTCAACAAAAATAAACTCTACTAACTTGTAAAAGAAGGAGATATTACGAACTTAGTAATGAAAGATTAAAATGAACTAGTCGTGAGAGAACACTTAGAAACATAATATTTTCCTACGCTTGGCTATACTCTGTACTCGGATTTATGTACACTAGCTACTAAACCACCAGGCGCCAAGAAGTATAGTAAAGGATAAACGGTCCGATTTAAAACTAATTAAAACATAAAATGAACGACTGCAACTGAATTAGGGGTGAATAAGAGCAATATGAGGACAGAGAGAATTACTTAAACTAGTCTCACACTCAACTGAGGAACTGAGAGCGTTATTTAACGGTTATATTAGGCACGGAGGGAGAGAGATATGTGCTTGTAGTGTGGTGATAGGACTATAAGCTTTAGTGACAGACAGTGACAGTATGTGACAGTTGTAAATAGAAGCTTAGTGAACTCAGTAGTTATTATTAGACCCATCGTAAACCGTATTTGGAGGTTTTCTCTAGTGTTAAACTTAGAAATGTAGTATCATGAATGCAAGTGAATAATTAAATAGCAGTATTTAGTGTAATACATGCAACGACAAAACATCTATTATTATAAAAAAACTTGTCTCTTATGAACGTTTGAAGGAATTTTTGAGCAAAGTTCAAAAACATAATTATCCGATTGTTTGCTAATTTTTATTTTGTTTTAAAATATTCGTTACTAGGAAAGTAATAAAGTATATTTTGTATTATAAAAAGTATGGGAGGTAAGTATTAAAATTACAGGCAACTTTGTATGTGTGTGAAAAGATTTAGAAATGTTAAATTATTTATCCTAACAAATATATTTATATTAGTTATTGCACTAAATACAATTATATTAATTATTACACTAAATACAATTATATTAGTTGTTGCACTAAATACAATTATATTCGCTGTTGCACTAAATACAATTATATTAGTTGTTGCAATAAATACAATTATATTAGTTGTTGCAATAAATACAATTATATTAATTCTTACACTAAATAAGATTATATTAGTTGTTGCACTAAATACAATTATATTAGTTGTTGCACTAAATACAATTATATTAATTATTACACTAAATACAATTATATTAGTTGTTGCACTAAATACAATTATATTAGTTGAAGCACTAAATAAATTTATATTAGTTGAAGCACTAAATAGAACTATATTAGTTATGCCACTAAATATAATTATATTAGTTACAGCAATAAATACAATTATATTAGTTATTACACTAACTACAATTATATTAGTTATTACATTAAATAAAATTATATTAGTTGTAGCACTAAATAAATTATATTAATTAAAGCACTAAATGTAATTATATTAGTTATGGCGTTAAATACAAATATATTTGTTAAGGCACTACATACAACTATGATAGTTATGGAACTAAACCAAAGCAACATTCACGGCATATTTGCAGGTGCATTAGGCTTTATTAGAAAACATAGAATTCCCTTTGAAGCATTGCTGCCGTCTCGCCAAACCTAATTATAACAGGATGAAGTAATTGATATAATGTGCTTTGTTTTGGCGAAAATTACAAAGACAGCCCCTTTACACTCACGTTTATGTTCGTTGAGATTTTACCACTAATGCAAGTCCTAGACACGAACCAGAGCTAAAACACACTGTCACTAATTGCGTTATGCCCAAACATAATCTAATTTACAAATGTCAAAAATACCATTGTGTCAGATTTTATTGGCACACTTTTTTAAAATATTTAAATTAAATGTATTTAATTTATAATAAAAGTAAAGAATAAAAAGAGCTTGAAATACATTTTACACAACGAATACTATTTTGTAGTTAGGCAAAATTCCAGATATATGTTTACCTATGTAGTTGTTTTCAGTACTTGAAAATAGAATTAGTTTTAACAGGCTGTTACAAAAATCATTGAATTTCTTAAACATAAATATCAGAATATATCTTTGAAAAAATAAATAGATTTACATATCTTTCTAACTGGGTTTAAATATAAAATATCCTTAGATGAATTTCTTTCGTTAGTATAATATGTTACAGAGTTTTCTTTCTATAAAATCTTTGGCACGTCGCGAGATTCTGCGATATCCTCACTCCAGATAATCTCCTCCGTTTAGACTCGTCTTCAACTGTCTATCACCCGTCCTTGACTGTTGGAAATTAGATTTTGCGCCGTGAAGTCTAGTCTATTCCTCTACCGTGTCAACCTCCTCTATAGAGCATCATAGACCGTTAGGTGTTGGTTGTTCTCCCTCCATCGTTGCACAAGGTCAGATCAGGCTAGTCCAATCCATTGCAGAAGGTGTAGACAGTCAAGAAGGCAGCGACTGCGACACTACTTGGCAAAGTGCTGGGGATGGCACTTGTAGTAAGTGTCTCCGATCTCGCCAACAAATGTAGATCTCCAAGAGGTCTGTATTTCCATTGTTTACCATTGTCTAATACACCATTATGGGACTCAATTTTTTAATGGGCATCGGCGCCTCTTAGGTAGTCTAAAAACGTTCGAAAATGCAGGACGTGGGGTGGTAAATGTGGTGAGGTTTAGGAAATCTAACTGCCCTAGGTGGAGGGAATTAGCGTTGAGGCTTAAAGGATTTTAGGGAAAATGAGATTATAATATAGTAGAATAATGCAGGTGAGCAGGTCAGTCTTTAAGATTTTTAGGGAGGTAAGTGGGGATATTATGAGCAAAAGAGAGAAATGCAAGTGGATGGCATTCCCGTGTCACATGATGGGGAGGGAGAAAAAATAATCTAGGCTGTGTCCATGTGGAGCAGTCGACTGGCCAGTGACCAGTCACCCCCTTGTTAGACCTCTGTTAGGAATCTAACAGACCATACTGGTATCACAATCTTCGTAAGGGCCCAGTATAGTTAATTCGACTATGGTCTCACTAGCAGAAAATGGTATCGAGGGGGGAGAGGGGTGTTAGCTATAAACCTCCCCCACATTCTTCATGTGGTGTCTGTTGATAATCGAAATGATCCAGAGCAAGACACCACAATCCTTTCCTTCGCAAGACACCACAAATACTTCTTTTTGACGGATGTTTACCATTGTCTAATACAGCTCTGGTAATTGACTTGATATAGGAATATGAATTACCTAGTACACAGATTTAAATATGAATGTAGCTAAATCCTAGGATAGGAAGTACTTCAATGCGGATGTGAGGTTTCATGTCACATAGGTGTAAAGGACGTAATCTACGTGAGTGTATTCCTAACGTCCGGCGTGGGATTAGAATTTATATTTGTTTACGAATATAAATTGTTCAAATTATCAACATATATTTAAAGTTATAAGGGACAACATACGTTTTTGACTTGACGATATTCTGGTAATACTTTTTACAATATATATATAGAGAAATGCATTTTGTTTATTCCATATTTTCTTTGCAAAAGAGGTTATTGTTGCGTAAATAAATGTATGCACTATTAATGTATGTCTAATTAATTGTTTACAAGAGGTCGACTAAACTTGCAAACTTGTTGCGGTGAATATAAAGATTAATACAAAGCTTGGGAGCTTTTAACTTTTCTTGTGATGTGTTGAAACTTGTAGCCTAAAACCAATCTATAAACACAGTACTTTCCTTAATAAAATTTAAGCCTATTAGCTACTCCTCCGTACTCACAACTTTACCGGCAACATTCAAGTTTTAATTTTAATTAATTTTAATTTAATGTGGACTGTCTCTTCTGTGTTAATTAATTAAACACTTTGGAGGAACCTATAAAAAGAGTGTATTCTTGACAACTTAATGAACCAATAATTTCTGACGCACTCAACTCAAATAATAGTCACAACAGTCCATTTGATTTTATATTTGGTCTCTGTTAACTTAATTCTTGTATCGTATTTCCTATTGCCATAGACATCCCTCTCGCAATAAAAAGAATTTTATAACAGGAAAAAAGTACCTTTGAAAGACCGTACTTGTTTTATTACGGAAGTATCACAAATTGGTGTAATATAACAGAAATTTAAAAGTTTCCAAAAAATATTGTTATTGCCTAGGTTTCTTGGAATACACACTCCATTGCTTTTATTGTTCCATTAAGAGAAATATTATAATTATAATGAATAAAGATTACAAATTATAAGGATAAAAAATATTTATAATATCACTGAACACGTCCGTTATATAAATATTTAATCCGGCGTCCACCTACATAGGTCAAAATAATTATAATTACCCAAAATAAAATACAAGAACAAAATTATAAACGATATAATTATAAATTAATTAAATTATTATCCATATAACAGAAAACAAAATTGGATACCACATAGGTATAGAAACATAGAGATCATGTATTAAACACTAATGGAATATTAAATCTGTTTTATCATTGGTCGTTTTAAAACACCATAATTTAATTAAAATAATTAGAGCTTGGCTAGTGAGAACTATTCACAAAGGAAAAGACAAAATAGTTAACTCAAAACCTAACCGAAAATTTGTTTTTAATAAACAAACACATTAGGGGACAACAGACTAGTTTCGGTAACGATGCAACCTATCTCAGTGCTTGGCTACTACTAACATATCGTCATTTTATCGTACAACAAGTTAAATAATACAAACAATATAAAACATCAAAAGTTAAGCAATAAAAATTATCTAACTACAGAGCCCAAAACTCCTTACTTTGGAGAGTTATTGATTTTACATTTTTGTTATTATTATTAATATTTTGTTGTTTTCCTATTTTTCTTCCCTTATCTCGCACAATCATCAACAAACAATCCCTAAATAAGGGATTTGTTATGCAAAGGGTTTTACCCTCTTCAAGTTTTTTTCATTTATTTAATATGAAAGTAATATTTCAAGAAATCATACACATTTGGTTTCGTAGTGCGTTTTTTAAATATATCTTTTTTTAAAATAATTTAAAAGAGACCATTATTGCGGCAATAATAATAATTATTATTTTTCTCAAATTACTCCTCAGGGCCTTTATAATTTCAGAAGATGCTTGTTCTTGTAACTGCTTGGTAGAGTGTCCCCATTACCATCTTTCACAAAGTAGACAATATGTCCCTTGTATTACTCATCTTCTATGGAATATGCTTTACCTTTGTTTCAATAAAAATTTACATTGAGAGACTTTACAATATCTCTAGTCTTTTCGCAGCTTTTCATCAGGATCTACTTACTTTGGTGGTGTCAAGGAGTAACTTACTACTGAACTACAGCTGAACTACTACTGAACTGTTTAGGAAAGAATTAGAACTTTTACTAACCAGGGAAGAACGTTTGCTAGATACATGTTGCAGTATTTGTCCAACATTGTGTAATAGATCTATACATAGAAGTAAAGAAAAATACATAAATATCACAACGAAGTAACAAATCTAATGTTGTTTAATTTTATTTACAGTTGGAAGATACTCATATTAAATTATTTCAAAAAATCACCATTTCTAATTCATTCTAACTAATAGCAAGACTTACCTTAAATAATAAAATTTCAATTTTGGGAAAATGGCTGATTTTATATTTTACCGTTCTTGTAGCAACATACCGCGGCGGTATTTTCCTATAAAAGTTGTTTAAAGTGTTCCTGCGCCCTTTTATAGCTTCCAATATGGAAATGATTTTGTTTTATGGCGATAGACTCGGATTTAGTAGCGTTAAACCTGGAAAAATTCAATTCGTTCTTTTACAGTACTTAATATAACTAAATCTGCAATAAGAAAGTTTCTCTGTTTATAATTCATATCTGCGTATACAAAAAGTAAAGTTATTTTTGCTAGTGTCACTATATGGTAGGTTTGTGAATAGATACATTACAGAAGATATGAAATAAATGGTCTGAAATTAAGATAATTTCAAGTATATCTTCAAACTGTTTTATTAGGGGGTTCCATAAAGTGGGGGGGGACTAATGACTCCGGATACGTTGATATGGGATATTCGTTAAGAGGAGTCTACTCGCTACACCCTCGTATAGGAAATAGGGTAGTTCAGGATATGTTGAGCTTGGTTAAAAAAAGCTGAATAAATGGTTGTCTACATGTATGTAGAAAGTAGGCTAGACTCACGCTGAAATGTTGAGGTTTAGTGAGGTTCATGTTATTATGGGTAACTGCCTCTAATTTTACCTGGTAAGAATATGTATATTCAATCGGCTGTATTGGCTCCACAAACTTAGAAGTTAGAGCAATCAATTATAAAGTAGCTTCCAAGTATTAGATGTGACCCTGTTGTGAAAGAGATATAAATCATCAAGTAAAACCTTTCCTGAAAGGTTTTATCAGTTAAAGGGAAGAAGGTAGTAGTGCCATGCATCAATTGTTTAAAAAAAAAACAGGTCTAATATGTCAGTAAAGTGAAAGATCAGTAAAAACAATATAACCTATATTCCTGAGAAAGAAAAGTAGGTGGCCACACAGGTCCGACACTTGTCAGTGCTCACAGTGTTGTATCAGTGTCCGTGACAGTGAATATCGGTGCTAAAGCTATGTTTATCCTTGTAATAAGGGGCTAAGTAAATCTTAAAAAAATAATAAATATGTTTTACAACGGTAAATATTAAAAGAGTTCTCACAAAATCTTACTGCATCCAAGTATTTTAATACATATAGACTATTCTGCAATGTATTCGCTTTCAACAGTGCTTGGTAACTAAAGTGAGTAGTAGCCAATCAATGATAAATGTGGCATTGTTATCGAAACTAGACTATATCTAGTTTAAACTATTATTTTGAGTGAATTCTTTTATTATTTACCATCGTTCACATTAGCTAAGGTCTAATTAATGTATAAGCTCATTAATGAATTTCCCTAATTAATGCTACTGCCTAATAACAATAATTATAGGCCTAATTATTATTACCATAACACAGCTTTTGATACTTATGTAACTCTTTGTAAATGACAGTAAGATATGTGGCAAGCGAGATATTGTCTTGACTTTTCCGTGGGGATTAAATTGAATGCTTGGAAGTGTACATGATAGATTTTGAATTGGAAAGTATTCAAGCATATGATTTCCGATAGTGAAATTAAATGAATTAAAAGTAAGTAACCTACGCCCGACAATATACAGTCCTACAACTTCAGTTTTACAATTTGGAAGTGATTCTTATCACACGGGTGATGATTATTAACTTTTCTAAAAATAACCCACAGTTTTTAACCCTAAACAGTTCAGCTAATTTCAGTAGTTCAAATTTGGTAGTAACATTAAGTTTATGTAAATAAAATCAATTTTTTTAACATTAGCTTTTTGGTCATAACATTTACTCATAAGTTGAAGAAAAAATTAAAGTAACTTTGTATTTAGCGTTACGTTTGATTACTATAGTCAACTTACACTTGAATATTTTTGCATATAAATTATTTTCCAATGACGATGATAGTTTAGTTGTGGAAATGGTCATCGGGAAGACTAAAGGGTTGTCGTACATGTGTTTCCTTTGTTGTTGGAACAAACCTATAAATAAAACTATCAAATGTTTTAAAAACTATTTGGTGAAAAACAATTTTATATTCAAACATTCTGTTTTCAACGGTGAAACATATTTTAACTATTTCAGTATATAATATAATGGAATCAAATACCGTTACATTGAAAAAATGTAAAAACTCCCTCTATATTACACCTATTTCCCGCCGAAAGGGTAAATTTGGTTGTTACAGACCAAAAGTAGTTTATGAATAAATTATTTTATTAAACACAAAAAGTTAAAATGTGTATTTCTAAAGGGTTACATAGATTAAATTATGTTTGTTCCTGTACATTTACTACAATGTATAAGTATTCATATGTAAATAATAATTTCATTTGTATTATGTTGAGTAAAAGTAACAGCCACTCTGAGAAAGCGTAAAGCTTGTTAGAGAAGACGTAGGCCTTAATAGAAAGCTTCAGCAACACGGCATAAGTAGCATACTTGCCCACTTTGGCTGTCTTAGCGCATTATATAGGCGAATGTGCACAACAAAACATTACGTTTTATAAAGCATTCCTTGCGTATCTCTGCTTCTGTCTGTCCTTAGTTATTCCACAAGCGTTCATGTTCTATAGGTAATATCGTAACCTTACAATGGAATTAAAAGCCTAATTATAAAACTTACAAAACTAAGGTAAACTATTACTCCTTAAATTTATAAGTTGCTGAACATTGTTGTACATATGTATGTTTCAAAATAAGTAAATTACATTAAAATATTTCTCAAAAATCCAATGAGAAGGAGACTGCATTCTATGAAACTACCTTATTTAAAAGCAGTTCATTTGACCTTCTTTTGTTCGGCACAAACTCTTTAGAAAGGAGTATTTTACCTGAACCGAAACCGAATCTATTTCAAGGAAGGGTTCATCCTATGTTTTACCGTTCTTGCTGCAACACCTACGAGCTTTGACTAGCCACACCTACGAGGGGCTAGCCACACCTACGAGGGACTAGCCACACCTACGAGGGACTAGCCACACCTACGAGGGATTAGCCACACCTAACACTAAAATTGTGTGAACACAAGTAAACATAGTATTATTTTTGAAGAAAAGAAGCCGTTAGATTGGAAAATGTTAAAGTGTGCGTTAATGCGAAATGAAACATTAGGAGGGAAGTAATTGTTACTAAGGTAAATTTTAAATAAATTCTACATTCGTTGAGGGTAAATATAACAGATTTAATCATAAGGAAAAACCAATTTTTTATTTTGTTTTTTTTTTTAATGATTATATAACGACTTGCTGCTGTTGCTAGGCTATAGTATGTAAGAGATTTTAATAAACTAATGCAGGAAATTTTCTTCCTTATCAACAAGCTGAGATCAATAAAAGTGAGAAGTTAAAAATAATAGTCCAATTGAAAAAATATTAGTAATAAACAAATTGTTAAATTACTAATGGAGGAGTCGTAATTTGAAGACTGAATTCAGAAAACTTAACTAACAATCAATTTTGTCTTTTCTCTACTGTTTTTCCAGTTTGGAAAAATTATTTTTTCATTTATTTTGTGATTAAGGTTCCATTGTAAAGACCACGCAACATTTTAGACAATAGGAATGACTCTAATCTGATAGTTGAATTTTCTATCTGTGTTGAAGAAAGGGTCAAACCTGTGACGATAGTAAAAGGCCCGTGACGACGTAATCACGGGACAATAGTGGCGACAAATATTTAATAACTGGGTTTACCAGATATTTCTAGAGAAAGGTTTTGAAGTGTTAGCGCTAACGTATCCAGGTATAAAGTGACAGTATAAAGTGGCCGTGCCTAGCCGGGACAAATATATATAGAGTTATTGACCAGTGAACCATAGTGTGTTTGAGAATAGGAAATAACTACCTAAGATTTTTAGAAAACGTTTATGGCACTTATTATTCACAATTTTGCACGGTAATAGGTAACAACTTTTGTTTTTTTTTCTTTTTGATGAATATATAACAACTTGCGATAAACAACATGTCCCACAGTAGGTACATGATCTTACGTCAAGCTAAATTTAACATTTCCTAGTAAAAGACCCAATTTGCTGCTGTTGCTAGGCTATAGTATAACGGAAATTTTAATAAACTAATGCAGGAAATCTTCCTCCTTATGAACCCCGAGGGGGAAACGGACTAGCCGCACCTACGAGGGGTTTGGCGTCCCTAGCGGTACCCTAGCCTAACACTACACTACTCACAAAGCACACACACACACACGCACGCACATACACATAAACTAACATCTTCACTTAGGGAATTTGACTGGTCAGAACCGTTGCTCGCTGGGAGTGCTGAAAAGTCCCGAGCTTGACAAACTCTGGGCTGGGACGCTGCTGTGAGCTTGCTCTACCTAAGACGTATGCGCAGTAGCTGGTCCGCTAGCCACTTCGGTCCTTGGTCAGGGAGTGTCCGCGATGCACAGGTGTCAGAGTTCTCGACTGATGGCCATCCAGTCGAGCTAAGGAGGAAACTATGGGCCCCAGAGTTCCGGGGGTTGGAAATGATCGAAAGGGATCAATGGGTGTACCCGTTGTCATTGTCTCGTCCGTAACGCCAGGCACGATGGTTAGCCTAAAAAACAATTTATGGAAAACCAGCAAATGTCCAACGAGTTGAATGAAAAGAGGCGTTGTGAGGTTTCTCCGAAGATGCCTAGTGAAGTAAATAAGACGAGGAAAGAAATGGATGTAGCATAACCAAACTTACCATCTAAATTCTTAATTATGACTTGCACAGAAGAAGGAAAAGATCTTTTAAAGGTATCGCCTTTTCTAATCCAAAAGGCTATAACTGGGTGTGCAGCAGGACCTGCCTCTTCCATAAGGAAATTACGGAAAGGAGCATTGCTGTTAGAAACAAATAGTTCGAAGCAGTCACAACATTTATTGTCAATGACCTCCTTCTTTGATCAGGTTAAGGTTTCGGTGGCCCCCCGCAAAACCTTGAACTCAACAAAGGGAGTAATATCATGCAGAGATCTTTTGTATGTCCGTGAAGACGAAATTAAATCAGAAATGGAATCTGAAGGTGTAACAGATGTCGTACGAATTATGAGGATGGAAAATGATCAGAGACAGCTCCAACAACATCATTAATCCTGACATTCTCGAAACCATCTATCCCGGAATATCAATATGCGGGCTATCAACGGCTTCCTGTTAGGACCTACTTTCCCAATCCACGCCGGTGCTTTAAATGCCAACGTTTTGGACACGTCAGCTCTTCTTGCTCCAAGCTAGAGGTATGCGGACAGTGTGCTTCTGAAGGCCACATTGCGAAGGTTTGCACAAGTGCTCCGAAATGCCCAAACTGTGCTGGTGATCACCCTGCTCGCTCCTTTAACTGCCCAAAGTTCACCGAGGAGAAAGCGATTCTCAACATAATGGCAAATGATAAAACATCTTTCCACGAAGCGAAAAAGAAGTTCAAGTCAACTCAACTTAGACTTGAAACAAAATCTTATGCCTCAGCTACCTCCACTGAGAAGTCGTGTCCCAACTGCGTTGAGTTAAATAAAAAAACTGAACATCTCACTGAGCAAGTTAGTCTTTTATTAGCATTGGCGACGAAAAATTCTATTTCCAACTCAAAGACTAATGTCGAATGTGCGGGCAAATCTCCATTGCCAGTTACCTCTGCGAAAATTAGAAGACGTAAGACACTATTAGAGACAAGTGCGAAAGAAGTTAAACCTACTCCAACTATCAGTAATAAAAATAATAACAAAGCTGCACTTGTGAAAGTAGGAGCAAAGTCATAAGCGACTCAAAAGATGACCATTTCAAACTCCTCTTCTGAGTTCAACAATTCCTCAGATTCTACCACTACAATAGTGGTGATGGAATCCGATGACTCTCTGGTGACTATCCATTTCTCTATTGACGAACTAGAGTCAGCTCTCTCATCAACGAAGGATTCAGCTCCAGGCTCGGATGATATTGTATAATCCATGATTAAAAATCTACCACCGTCGTCAAAAATAGTTCTCCTTCGGATATACAACCGTATATTCGAGGAGAAAGCTTATGATATGGCAAGGAGAAGAGGAGTTTTGAACGTATTGAAATCATGGGGTATACAAGGTAACATTCTTGCTTTTATATAAAATTATTTGACTTTCCTGTACGTCTAGGACGCATATATTCTGATCATTACGAACTAGAGATTGGTGTACCACAGTGTGGTGTTTTGAGTGCGACGTTGTTTGCCGTTCCATTAACAGCGTCACTTCAAACGTACAATCACCGGTCCACTATACCCTGTTTGTAGATGATTCTTGTATATATGTGGCTGCTAGAAGTATGGCAACAGCGGAAAGGTCCTTACAGCTAGTCATTAATAAATTGCAAAAATAGACCAAATCTACGGGTTTCCAGTTTTCGGCTTCGAAGACCCAGTGTATAGCATTTAGTTGTCGCAGGCAACACCAGGACCCTTGTCTTTATCTTGATGGTATGCGTCTTCGGACAGCGGATTATGTGAGATATTTAGGTATTTTATTGGATAAAAGATTTTCATGGAATCCGCATGTGCGTGATTTGAGGACCCGGTGCAGCAAGATATTGGATAAGTTGAGAATTCTTAGTGGTACCAATTGGGGAGCATACAAAATCTGGATGCTCCTTTTCTATCGCGCCGTCGTAATTTCGCGTATAGATTACAGCTGTATAGCCTATTCATCTGCCCGACCTACGGTTCTGAAACTCCTGGATTCAATACATCACTCTAGGCTTAGACTTTCTAAGGAAATTGCTCCAGTCTACTAGTTGAAGCTGGAGAGCCATCTCTCTCAATGCGACGTCAAATTTCAAATTACACTTGTCTTCGAAGTAGACCTAAACATCCGGCATTCAAAGTTGTTTTGATAACTACCTCGAAGATCGTTACAATGTGCGTCAATGTTCAACTGCTCCCTTCGGAATAAGAACGTTGCGAATTTTTAGCAATCTAAATTTAGAACTTCCACCTATATTCGAACGATCATCATGCTACATCCCTCCATGGATAATACGAATGCCAAAATTTGACTTCTAATTGTCCAAGTACCTAAAAAATAATACTCCTGACGTTAATTATCGTCAGGAGTTTTTGCAGATACAACTAACTCACCAACATACTGTTACTATATTCACAGACGGTTCAAAACTGGACAATGGGATAGGTTGTGCATTTTATATGGAATCACACACCTTCAATTACGGATTACTCTCAGCCTGTAGCGTTTTTACTGCAGAACTTTATGCAATTTTCCAAGCTTTAAGATCAATTCCGTCTGCAAAATCTAAATTTTGTGTGTTGTGATTCCAAAAGTGCTCTCCAGGCTATTCAGGAAATGTACACTAAGAACCCATTAGTTGGAGACTTCTTGTGCTCAATACACAGGCTCCAATTACGAGGTGTCATTTCTCTGGGTGCCTTTTCACTGCGGAATAATCGGAAAAACTAAAGCAGATGAAGGTGCTAAATTAGCTATAAGTACGGTGCCATCGACACAACGTGTGATGGCATCAGATTTTGTATGCAATGTTAAAACGAACATATTCTCTGTTTGGAATGAAGAATTGCAAAATGTAAATAGAAACAAGTTAACGGACATCAAAAATACCGTCGGACCATGAAGGACATCTGTTCGTTCGAATCGTAGGGAGGAAGTGGTGGGTACTCGACTTCGAATCGGTCACTCTTTGTTAACGCATGGATGGTTGATGCGACATGAGGATCCACCACTATGTCAGTTTTGTAGTAGTGCCATCACAATTAAGCACATACTGCTTGATTATTATGAGTTGAGTGATTTGCATATACGTTACGGTCTTCGAGGTTGTTTAAAGGTAGTTTTAAAATACGATGCCAAGGCTATCGACAGTGTCATCGCTTTTTTACGTCACTTGAATCTATTTAATAATATTTCAATTTTGTTTAATTTGAATTTCTTTAGTTTTAGATAGTTACAATTAGTTTTAAACATTTATGTTATTTTGATTAGTTTCATTTATGGAACATTTATTTTAAGTAAAAATTGAGTTAGACGATGATAACATATATAGGTTTTCGTCTGGAAAAAATACTCCTCAAGAACAAGCTGTAAGAGAATAATTAACTTCTACTCCGCGGTAGTTATAATTTATTAAACACTCGTCACTACCAATAGCACCATATAAAAGGTATTCTTTTATTACCAATAACAATATAAAAAATAATTGTTAATTTAACTTACGGAAATTAATGTAAACAGAAAAAATCCAGGATGCATATTCTATTGCAGAACCTGCTTAGAACAACCTAGAGCAAATTTAATATTCAACTTGATTATTGGGAAAATGTACATTCTTTAACTCATAGACGACGCCTAATAGAACCTAAAACAAATAACCAGAGTTTGAACAGGATAAACCTCCCAATCAAAACAATCACAATATAGGATTGACGTTAATTAATTTATAAATACAACCGGAATCAATTCCACGTTCACGAATATAATACAATACACATTATATATCTGGAACGAAATTCCAGGAAGGATCATCTATTGCAGCATATGCACGCCACAGTTAGCACTAGTATTATTTAAAGCCATTTCAATGTCCTTGTTGTGGAATAATTTTGCTTAATTCAACATAAATTATAAACGCGCTGACCCTAATTCAGAACAAATACTTTTTTCAGATTCTCTGAATTGCTAAATAATTATTTAGGCCAGAGTGTAATGTTGAGATACAATTAAACTATTAAGAGTTAGAAAATTGTTTCTTAAATACTTTAGGTCTAACACATTTATTTAAGTCACAATATATTTCCATACTTCTTATTTAGGTCGTAAAACATGTTGATAATTTTTGTTGTTAGGTATTACTGTCTGCCAACTTTCAATACTTTCTACCATAGATTTCTCAATGTTAGGCTTTATTTATCCTCATATTTTCCTTCCTTACGATTTTTCAACTTTGTTTCTAACGCTAAGGGTTGTACCAAAAGATAGCGCATCTCCACGCAAACCAGACATCCACTACTATTCCACTCTCACTGTTGGGTTTTCAAGTAACGCCCGATGTTTTGTTCCTCCGATACTATGTAATTCGTACAAGGTTGAAATCTTCTGACGTCATAATTTTGATACTTTAACCATGACGACCATTTAAAAAGGTAACATTTATCCATTCACCTAATTTATAATATTGCTTGTATAGTAATGACCATTTTAAAAATATTTTTTTTTCGTTCCTCGATTACGTTTTTCTATTGATTATGTACAGTAGACAATATTTGATGTATCTTCAATAAAAATTCCTGAAAGTTTGATATTTTGTATAATTTCTTACTCAGTAATTTGAGAAACCTAATGAAATTACAACAGTTGGAAGAAGTGGTTAAGGGGATTTAATCATTAAACACAATTTTTTAGCTAAACATATAATATTGAGTGTACATATTATTAATGATAAATTATAAAGAAACCACAATACAGAAATTAATTAAGGGAAATTAATTAATTTAGAAAGATGGGTAAAGAGACACTCCATTTGGGACGAATGGGTTCAAATTTGTGACATTTTTTGAAATATTTAATTAAAAAATACCCGGCCTATATCAATCGAATTAATATTACATTCACAACCAATCTCACGTGAAAACTGAAAAATTACTTTGACATCTATATTGACTATAACTGCTCGGTCACTGATACATCACTGAGAGCACTGAAGGCACCAACACGTGCCGACGTATGCGGCAAATGTATCTTCATGTTTCAGACATACTGAGCCACTCCGCTCAAAGTTAGTTATATCTCACTAATAAGTGGGTCTGGACGTTTGGCAGAATGGTTTTCAATCAATACACGACATAACTATTTCATGAAAGGCTGATATAAACCTCCGAAGTATCAGAGTCCATATCGTAGATTGCTTGTTTAATCCAGGTCACATTTATGTCTTATCAGATTAACGTTTTATACTAAGACGTTTGTGGGATCAACACAGCTGTCTGCTCAAAGGTGAATAGTGTCATTCGTAATATATAAACAGCTGTATGGTTTAGTATAGCCTCAAAAGCAATTATTCTGAAACGAACAAAAGATTATCAGTTTTATGTAGAAGTATTTATCTAAGAGAATTAAACTGTTTCTAGAAGTAATATATCCGAAAAATATCTATGTTTAATTTGTTTTTTACTATAATACGTTTGTAGGAATTAGATTTTCTATGATATTCCAAAGACAAAGTTAACAATGTTAGGACTTCCAATTAATACAGGTTCTAGTATTTCTGTGTTTAGAAATCCATGTAATAGTCATATTTAAGATTTTGTTGCCTATATTACGTAATTTAACCACAAAATGTATCGATTTTCCAATTTTTATTGCTACTAAATCCACAACTGCCATCATAAAACAACACCAATTCAGTATTTGAAGCTATATACAGGGTTCACCAGAAACATTTTTTATTGGAAAAATGGATTGAATTCATTTTAGTTTTACATGCAACATAATTATTTAGTCCTATTTGGGTTAAAATAAGTGAAAACATATGATTTCATGAGACAGCTGATTATATGTTATAGGTTATGTGGTAGAACTGCTATTTTAGCACGTAGGTAATGCCATTATATTTATAATAATTGTAATTATTTAACAAAATGCAACTAAAATAAAATGTTTATTTGTTGTCGTAAGTAAAAATTTACTTTCAATTTTGTTTAATAATTTGTACATATTTCAACATGGTATTTTATCATTTGCTCTAATCTTCATTACAGCAACATACCAACCGTGTAACTGCCGACAGGTGGAAGAAAACAATACTACATATAATAAAGCTACATTCAAATAAAACACCATTTATACCCATAAGCTTAGAATAACCTAGGGTAAATGTAAAATTCAACTAGATTATTGGAAAAACATACATACGTTTCCTCATGGACGACGCTTAATAGAGACTGACATAACTAACCAGAGTTTGAACAGAATAAATCTCACATTCAAAATACTCTCAATATAGGATTGGAGTTATATAATTTATAAGTACAAGCGGAATCAATTTAGCGTACACGAATATATTACAAAGCAATATATACCTGCAATAAAATTCCAGGTTCCAATTTATATTGCAGCCCATGTAGGTCACACTTAAAGCTATTTCAGTGATTTTGATGTGCAATACTTTATTTATAATTAAACATAAATTATAAACGTGCTGACCATCAATCATAACAAACACCAGAGGTAAAGGGTTTGCCTTGTCTTTTATGTCGATTAACAGTTTTACCGATGAACTAAAACGTTAGATAATTATTTAGACTTAATTGTAGTGTTCAGTTACAATTATACTATAAAGAGTTCATATATCTGTTCATATAGAGAGTTTTTTGTAGGAAAAATTCCTTTAACTCATAAATTACTTTCATGATTTCATATTTTTTTGTCGCAAATTCGTTGATAATTTTTATTTTTAGTTTTTACTGTCTGCCGATAAGAATGTTGCCTCTGGTGACATAACGGCTGACAGAGAGTGTGATTATACTTGCACATTATTTTATTGTTTAAGTATTAAGTGGTATGACACTGACGTCATTTCATCCTCCAAGCCACGCTACCAACCAAATTATAAACTAGGCTTTGAAATTTGAAATATTATGCGGATTTTAATATCAGCTAAAAACATTCATGGTCAGCAAGTACTCTTGGGAATGGCTACATATTGTCTTTCCTATTCAACGATTTCTCAACTTCGTTTCAATTGAAACGAAGACAACCATTAGAAAAATGGCATAGGGGAAAATAATCAATAAAAACAATTACTTTTCATTAGCTAAACATAAAATATTGAGTGTCTGAAATACACGCTATATATAAATAAAATGAATGTTACATTCACAACCAATTTCACGCGTAATCTATAAAATTACTTTTGCCTCGATATTCACTGTCACTGCACGGTCACTGATACATGACTGAGAGCACTGAAAGCACCAACACATGCCGGAGTATGAGGCAAACGTTTATTTATTTTTCAGAAATACTGGTAGTTAATTATACCTTACTAGTCTGTAGTTCTAGACGTTTGATCAAATGGTTTTCAATCAGTACATGTTATAACTACGTCATGAAAGCATGCCACTGCCCTATAAACCTCAGAGTAACCAAAGTCTACATTGTAAATTGTTGTTTAATCCTGGTCACATTTATGTCTTGTCAGATTAAGTGATTGCATCAAGACGTTTACGGGATCACCACAGCTGTCAGCTCAAAGGGAGATAGTGTTGGTAGTGATATGTAAACAATATTATTTTTTATTATAACCTCAAATGCAATTTTCTATATACAAAAAATATATTAAGTGGTTTTACTATCCGATCTTTATAAAGAAAACTCTTAAAAGAGATTAAAAATAAAGAATTTAAAAGTATTTGTAGAAGCTATAGACCCAAACAAAAAAGCAACATATTTTAATCAGTATTTTAATTAGATTAAATTACATTTTTACCAAGTCGAATTATTTTACCTTCTTACTATTGAATTTAAAATACGTTTTGTAATACAAAGAATAATAACATATTCAATAGAGAATATAATATGTTTTAAAGCTTGCAATTATTACTGATTCTGTTATTTCCGTGTTTATAAATCAAACTCAAATTTCCTTGTAATAGTAATACTAAAGGTTTTGTAGCTTATGTAATGTAGCCACAAAATGATTCGATTTTCTCATTTTTATCGCTACTAAATCCAAAACTACCGCCTTGAAATAACACTATTTCCATATTAGAAGCTATTAAAGGCAAGGGTGCACCGTAAACATCTTTTATAGGCAGCATTCAACGATGTAGCTAGTCCCTGGTAGGTGTGGCTAGTCCCTCGTAGGTGTGACTAATCCCTCGTAGGTGTGGCTATTCCCTCGTAGGTGTGGCTAGTACCTCGTAGGTATGGCTAGTCCCTTGTAGGTGTGGCTAGTTCCTCGTAGGTGTGGCTTATCCCTCGTAGGTGTGGCTAATCCCTCGTAGGGGCGGCTAGTCCGCACCCTCCTACAGGGAATTATATATGCCTAATAATGCATGCATCTAAATACATAATAATGTTCATTACACACATACAAGAGCACACTTAAATTTAAATTAATAAAAATAATGTAGTCTGTTGACAGCTAGATGCAATATTGGCATATTATAAATATCCTCCACTTTTAAAACAAACAATAAAAATTGGACTAAATAAACAACAAAGGATAAATAAAGAAGAGAAAACGTCCTCTATTACTGTGCATGTCATAGTCAGACATATTACAACTCCGCAATGGAGAAACATATTATATCCCTGATGTCTCTATTACGACGCAAAGGACTTTTTTTTAATGTCAATCCGACCCATTGGGATGTTTATAGAACTATTCCGGCTGGGTAATATAGGAAAGTCCAGTTCTGTAACCTTATTGAACCAAGTGGTTTAAACATTTGTAGCTCCGTTTGGTTTTCGTTTGAAGGTAAAATGTCAGGAATTGGGTTTTTAAAATAAATCTAGTAATAAACCTATTAAGTGAAAACATATGTCAAGTATTTCGGATTATTAACCTCCATCTTTCCGACGTGATAACTCAAAACTGGTGTGGGCTGTCACGTTCGTGTCCAGGAGGTGGCTAAAGTTATAGTAAAGACATACTAGGAAGAGTATTTCGAAATATTGCCAATATTAATAATTATATAATGCATAATTCGATGGCCTAATTACAGCAGACAATTCATTTAATGTCGTGCTTTGGACATCATATGCCCGAATACGTACCCAATTCCAAATCCGTCTTGTACGTTTCCTAGCGATCAATTTATAATATCGTAAAATTTATATGAGAATGTTATGTTTCTAAGTCTTTTCTCACGTCTAGATCACACTACCAAGTAGTCTGACCTCCTATTTACAAACCTTTTATTACCTGCATCACAACAGACTAATATGGGCACTAGATTGCCAATTGTGCTTAGAACACCTACACTTGGCATGAAAATAGTTACAGGTAAGTTTAGATTCATGAATTGCAATCAAGATATGTTGAAGGCGCAACAAACCCGCACGACAAATATACTCCCTCCTATATTATCTATACAGACGTCGGCAAGTCCCGATTGTTCTAATGCAAATGTATATTAAATTTATTTTTAATTGGAATATATATAACGTCTAAATTTTGGAAATGCTTGACTTTTATTAGTCAAGCGTAAGAAGTTTTTTTCATTTTCGAAGATTTTCAAAAAAAACACACACACTCACATACACACGCACTCACACACATACATTTACACTAACTGGCTAGTAGCCAGTTATATCTGGAAGAAGGACGGTAACGGCGAGTTCAGGGTAACTTGATTTTGTAGGACTTTAAAAAGGCAGAATTGTCCTGTAGCGCTTGCGAGAAGGAATTGTTAGCTGTTATAGTTTATGGCTTAAGAAATTTCAGCTGTTAAATACTAGGAGGCTCGTTGCACGTAATACCGGACAACAAAACTTTGAAATTCCTGAACACTTGAAATTTCACCAAATTACGCATTACGAATGGACACTAGCGATCCAAATATACCAACCCACCGTTATTGACAGCCACGGCAATAAGGATAAGACCGATCAGCCAAAAGATCGAAAGATTATGTTGCCCTTGATAAACATAGTCTTACAAGATATGTTTTCTGAGGTTCTTCTACCGCCTGCAGTTCGTAAAAAGCTATCTATCTTAATAAATCCTAAGCAACTGATATTCCTTCTAAAATGAACATTACTTCTTACGCTTGACTCTAATAAGTCAAGCATTACCAAAATATGATAGAAGCTCTGTAATAAACATATTAAAAATAAATTTAATGTACATTTGCATTAGAACGAGCTAGACTTTCCGTCGTCTGTATAGATAACATAGGGGCGAGTATATTTGTCGTGCGGGTTTGTTGCGCCTTAAACAGATCTTGTTCTCTAATCATGAATCTTAATTTACAATTAACTATTTACATGCAAATGCAGGTGTTTTAAACACAATCTAGTGGCCATGAGTGACTGTTAAGATGTAGGTAATAAAAGGTTTGTGGATAGGAGGTCAGAATTATGTTTAGACAGCGTGATCTAGAAGTGGGAAAATACCTAGAAACATAATATTTTCGTATAAACTGAATGCTAGGAAAGATATGAGATGGATTTGCAACGAGCAAAGTATTCGGGCATATGATGTCCGATGCACGACAATAAATGAATTGTCTGAGAGTAGCCCCTCTAGGCATTTATAAAATTCTGCAAAATAAATTTTGAAAAAAATTGTTTTACAATATGAAAGTGGTACATATCACACAAAATGACTATTCGAAAAATAACCCGCATATGTATTAACTAAGAAAAGTGTAAATAAATTTTATAACTTTCTTAGGTAGTAAAGATATGTTTATTTAGCTTTGTCCATAACGTGTAAAGTTTTGGCTAACTAAAAAACGTCATTTGGCAATTCCCGAGTTCAAAGGGTGGGGGGGGGGGTTTATCAAGTGACGGTTCATTCAAAAATGGTATTTAGCGTCGTTATATTGATTGAGTCACGTTACACGTGCATTAGTGATAGTAAAAATAACAGCCAAGCAAATAACAGAAAGCACAAAGTATAGTATGCGTCTGTCATTAGTTATCCCATAAAGGGTACATGTTCTATGGGTATGTTTCACCGTTCGTTAAGCAACGTACCGCAGGTGGATTCTGCCTATAAAGATGTTTACTACGAACCCTTGACTTTAAAGACGCCTACATATCATGGCATTTGACTTAATTATGAAACCGCTTCAAGTTTATCAACCTTATCCTATTACCGTGCAAAAGTGTTAATAATTCGTCACAGGCTTGACCCTTTCTTCAACACAGATAGAAAATTCAACTATCAGATTACAGTCATTCCTATTGTCTAAAATGTTGCGTGGTCTTTACAATGGAACCTTAATCTCAAAATAATTGAAAAAATTATTTTTCCAAACTGGAAAGACAGTAGAGAAAAGATAAAATTGATTGTTAGTTAAGTTTTCTGAATTCAGTCTTCAAATTACGACTCCTCCATTAGTAATTTAACAATTTGTTTATTACTATTATTTTTTCAAATGGACTATTATTTTTAACTTCTCACTTTTACTGATCTCAGCTTGTTGATAAGGAGGAAAATTTCCTGCATTAGTTTATTAAAATCTCTGATATACTATAGCCTATCAACAGCAGCAAGTTGTTATATAATCATCAAAAAGAAAAACAAAATTAAAAGTGGTTTTTCCTTATGAATAAATCTGTTATAATTACCCTCAACGAATGTAGAATTTGTTTAGAATTCACCTTAGTAACAATTACTTCCCTCCTAATGTTTCATTTCGCACTAACGCACATTTTAACATTTTCCAATCTAACGGCTTCTTTACTTTAAAAATCATACTATATTTATTTTTGTTCACGCAGTTTTAGTATTAGAAGTTATTTGCGTAATATATGTTTTTCCAGGCGAAAAACCTATTAAGGTTATCATTGCCTAGCTAAAGTTAAATTTTAAAATAAATATTACATAAATAAAACTAATAAAAATAAACCAAAATAAATAAAATAAATGTTTAAAACTAATTGTAACTATCTATAACTAAAGAACCTAAAATTATACAAAATTTAAATATTATTTAATAGATTAAGTTGGCGTAAGAAAGCGATGACACGGTCGATAGCCGTGACATCGTCCCTTAAAACCACCTTTAAACTACCTCGAAGATTGTAACGAATATACAAATTGGTCAACTCATCACAATCAAGCAGAATGTTCTTGATTGTGATGGTACTTTTACAAAACGGACAAAGTAGTGGATCGTCATGTCTCATCAACCATCCATGCGTTAACAAAGAGTGGCCGATGCGAAGTCGAGTTACCACCACTTACTCCCTACGATTCGAACGAACAGATGTCCTCCATGGTCCGACAGTATTTTGATGTCCCTCAGCTTGTTTCTATTTACATTTTGCCATTCTTCATTCCAAACAGAGAGTAGTGTAGTTTTAACTTTGCATACAAAATCTGATGCCATCACACGTTGTGTCGTTGGCACCATACCTGTAGCTAATTTTGCACCTTCATCTGCTTTAGTGTTTCCGAATATTCCAAAGTGACCAGGCACCCAGAGAAATGACACCTCGTAATTGGAGCCTGTGTATTGAGCACAAGATGTCTCCAACTAAAGGGTTCTTAGTGTACATTTCCTGAATAGCCTGGAGAGCACTTTTGGAATCACAACACACAAAATTTAGATTTTGCAGACGGAATTGATCTTAAAGCTTGGAAAATTGCATAAAGTTCTGCAGTAAAAACGCTACAGGCTGAGGGTAATCCGTAATTGAAGGTTTGTGATTCCATATAAAATGCACAACCTATCCCATTGTCCAGTTTTGAACCGTCTGTGAATATAGTCACTGTATGTTGGTGAGTTAGTAGTATCTGCAAAAACTCCTAACGATAAATAACGTCAGGAGTATTGTGTTACAGGTACCTGGACAATGAGAAGTCACATTTTGGCTTTTGTATTATCCATGGTGGAATGTAGCTTGATGTTCGTTCGAATATAGGTGGATTTTCTAAATTTAGATTGCTAAAAATGCGCAACTTACTTATTCCGAAGGGAGCAGTTGAACGTTGACGCACATTTTAACGATCCTCGAGGCTGTTGTCAAAAACTGCTTTGAATTCCGGATGTTTAGGTTTACTTCGTAGACTAGTGTAATATTAAATTTGTAGCATTTGACGTCGCTTTGAGAGTGATGGTTCTCCAGCTTCAACTAGAAGGCTGGCGATTGGGCTTGATTTAAAAGCACCAGTAGAAAGTCTATGGCCAGCGTGATGTATTGAATCCAGGAGTTTCAGAACCGTAGGTCGAGCAGATGAATAGGCTATACAACCGTAATCTACGAGCGTTCTTACGACGGCTCGATAGAAACGGAGCATACAGGTTCTATCTGCTCCCCAATTTGTACCACTTAGAACTCTCAACATATCCAGTATCTTGCTGCACCGTGTCCTCAAATCACGCACATGCGGATTCCATGCAAGTCTTTTATCCAATAAAATACCAAAATATCTCACATAATCCGCGGTCCGAAGACGCATACCATCAAGATAGAGGATAGGTTTCTGGTGTTGCCTGCGACGACTAAATGCTATACACTGGATCTTCGAAGCCGAAAACTTGAAGCCCATAGATTTGGTCCATTCTTGCAATTTATTAATGACTAATTGTAAGGATCTTTCCGCTGTTGCCATACTTCTAGCAGCCACATATATACAAAAATCGTCTACAAACAGGGAACAGTGAAACGGTGACTGTACGTTTGAAGTGACGTTGTTAATGGCAACAGCAAACAGCGTCACACTCAAAACGTCACCCTATGGTACACCATTATCTAGTTCGGAACGATCAGAATATATGCCTCCTAGACGTACACGGAAAGTCCTGTTATTCAAATAATTCTGTATAAAAGCAGGAATGTTACCTTGTATACCCCATGATTTCAATACGTTCAAAATTCCTCTTCACCAAGTCATGTCATATGCCTTCTCAAGGTCAAAGGAAACAGCTACCAGTGTTTATCGTGAGATGAAGGCATACTGTATAGCTGACTGCAACCAAACCAATTGGTCAACGGATGATCGTCCTTGTCTGGAACCACACTGAACGTTAGAAAGAAGTTTGTTTGTTTCTAGATACCAGACAAGACGACGGTTTACCATCTTCTCCAGTAGTTTGCATAAGCAGCTGGTCAGAGAGATGGGTCTGTAGCTACTGGGATTAGTTTAGCCCTTTCCTTTTTTTAGAAGAGGAATTATTGTCGCTTCTAACCATGCATCGGGAAAACGGTGCTCCTCGAATATAAAGTTGTATATCCGAAGGAGATCTAGTTTTGCCGACGATGGTAGATTTTTAATCATGGAGTATACAATATCATCCGGGCCTGGAGCTGAATCCTTCGTTGACGAGAGCGCTGACTCTAGTTCGTCGATAGAGAAATGGATATTCAAACAAGAATTTCCAGACACTCCAACGGTGAAAGGTAAGGCTTCCTGTTTACGTCATTTTACCGTTTACGTATTTTGAGAACGATAATGCTAGCACATTGGCAGTTTCCTCACAGTCCTTGGTCAAAACACCATTCGAATGCCTTAATGAAATTAATGTCATCGGAACGGAAATGCCACAGACTGATCGTAATTTCTTCCATACTGTGGATGGAGCTGTAGTTCGTGTAATTGTGCAAATGTACTGCGACCATGATTCTCGTTTACTTTACCTAAATATTCTCCGTGATTTTGCACCGAATGTTATACATTTTTCCCGGTTTTCACTCTTTGGATGTCTCTTGAACTGGTTCAAAGATTTTCTCCGTTGACGAAGGATCACAGTGAACTCATCATTCCACCACGGAACAGGTGGTCGTCGTGGTTTGGATGAGGTTTTCAGAATTGCCTTTCCGGCGGCATTCAAAACGGATTTTGTAAATGAATTGACAATTTCATCAATGGGAGCCAGATAATCCACGTCCAGTGATTCTAGATCTTGTGAAAATTGTTCCCAGTTGGAGATTTTTTCAGGATCCAACGGGGATTCGAACTCAACAGGGTGAGGAGTCACAAAAAGAGATCTCAATAGGAGTGTGGTCGCTACCGTAAAGATCAGGTAATGCTGACCACTTTAGCCTTGTAGCCAAAGCAGGACTGCATAATCACAAGTCAACAGCTGTTCATCCACCTGTTGACGCTGCTAAATGTGTCGGAGAATCGTCATTTAGCAGGTATAAATCCAGCTCCGATCTGATGCTTTCGATCAGATTACCTCGTGGGTTGCATTCTGGTGAACCCCATGAAACATGTTGGGTATTGAAATCCCCCACTAATAAAAACGGAGTCGGTAACTGATTTATAAGGTCTACAAGATCTCTCTGTTGCAGGTTGTCACTTGGTGGAAGGTAGACACAACAGAGAGTGAGTTTGTACGGAACAGCTGTTTGAATTGCCAGGGCTTGTAAGGGAGTTATTAAGCTCACAGGAACGGCGCCGACACAGTTACGGGCTAGAATAGCTACACCACCTCTAGCTCGATTTTCTGTAACGAAGTCCGATCTGTAAACTGAATACTCCCTTAGATAGAAATTTTGCGATTCATGGAGATGTGTCTCTTGAATACAGATATACATAGGAGACACGTCTCTTACAATTATTTTGAGATTCTCAATGTCACTTCTAACACCGTTAATGTTCCACTGAATCACGGATTGTTTAGGTGTGGACATTGTATTTTAGTGAAATGGATTCACCTGGCTCCCGTTGCTGTCATTGCAAATTCGCTGACCTGGAATGTTGGAGAGTCATCAGATTCCATCACCACTATTGTAGTGGTGGAATCTGAAGAGTTTTTTGACTCAGAAGAGGAGTTTGAAATGGTCCTCTTTTGAGTCGCTTGTGATTTTGCACCTACTTTCACAGGTGCAGCTTTGTTATTATTTTTATTACTCGTATTAGGAGTAGTTTTAACGTTTTTTGCACTTGTCTCTAATAGTGTCTTAATTCTTCTAATTTTGGCAGAAGTAACTGGCAATGGAGATTTTTCCGCACATTCAACATTAGTGTTTGAGTTGGAAACAGAATTTTTCGTCCCCAATGCTAATAAATGACTAACCTGCTCAGTGAGAAGTTCAGTTTTTTTTATTTAGCTCAACGCAGTTGGAACACGACTTCTCAGTGGTGGTAGCTGAGGCATAGGATTTTGTTTCAAGTCTAGGTTGAGTTGACTTGAACTTCTTTTTCGCTTCGTGGAAAGATGTTTTATCCTTTGTCATTATGCTGAGGATCGCTTTCCTCTCCTTGAACTTTGGGCTCCGACACCTGTGCACCGCGGACACTCCCTGATCAAGGACCGAAGTGGCTAGCGGACCAGCAACCGCGGATACGTTTTCGGCAGAGCAAGCTCCAGCAGCGTCCCAGACCAGAGTTAGTCAAGTTCTAGATCTTTCAGCAATCCCAACGCGCAACGGTTCTGACCAGTCAAATACCCTAAGTGAAGATGTTAGTGTATGTGTATATATGTGAGTGTGTATGCTTTGTGAGTGGTGTAGTGTTAGGCTAGGGTATCGCGAGGGACGCCAAATCCCTCGTAGGTGTGGCTAGTTCGCAACCCCTTGTGGGGAATTATATTTGCCTAATAATTCATGCATCTAAATACATAATAATGTTTATTACATACATACAAGAGCACACATAGGTTTAAGCAAATAAAAATAATGTAGTCTGTTGACAGCTAGATGCAATATTGGCTTATTATAAATATCCTCCACTTTTAAATCAAACAATAAAAATTGGACTAAATAAACAACAAAGGATAAATAAAGGAGAGAAAACTTCCTCCATTACTGTGCATGTCATAGTCAGACATATTACAACTCCGCAGGGCGAAACATATTACATCCCTGATGTCTCTATTACCATACAAAGGGCTTATTTTAATCTAAATCCGACTCCTCGGGATGTTTATAGAATTACTCTGGCTGGGTAGCTGGGTAGCTGGGTAATAAGGAAAGGCAGTTATGTAACATTTCTGAATCAAGTTGTTTTAAGATTTGTAACTCGGATTTGGTTTGATATTTATTTCAGAGAAATGATTTAGTAAAATGCCAGAGATTGTTTTTTTTTAAAATAAATTTCTTAATAAACCTATTGTGAGAAAGTATAGGGTATGTGTCTCCGTTTATCGACCCCTTTTTACCTGATGTGATAATTCATTAATGCGGGATGTTTATAGAACTACTCCGGCTGGGTAGCTGGGCAATACAGGAAAGACCAGTTCTGTATCATTTTTGAACCATTTTTAAAAATTTGTAGCTCAATTTGGTTTTTGTCTGAATGAAATGATTTAGCAACATGTCAGGAATTGGTTTTTTAAAATAAATCTGGTAATAAAACTATTAAGAGAAAACATAGGGAAATATTTCGGATTATTGACCTCCATCTTTCCGACATGATAATTCAATACTGGTGTGGGCTGTGTAGGAGGTGCCTAAACTCATAGTAAAGACATACTAGGAAGAGTATTTCGAAATATGGACAATCATAATAATTATTTAATATATAATTAACACAATTTTTTCAACAAAAAAATTCGTTTGTAACAAGAAATTAAACCATAATTTAATATAACTTAAAATACATTAATAATTGTGTTTCTTAGGTTCGATATATAATTATGATCATAAAACTATTATTACTATTTTTATTACTGTAAAATATTTATCTGTTCATAGGTTTTTCTTCTTGAGATTCTACTTCCCGCCAGCATCATAGAACAACAGCAATAGGTTATGTTACTAAACTATTGAAGAAATAGGGTCCCCTATGAACCCAATTTTTTTCTTGCTAATCGGATTAAAAAGAACTAAATGTAATAATTCATAAAGAAAATTTATAAATAACCACTTTTGTATGCAAATAGAACTCTTTTTGTTTCTTATACTGTAATAAGGAGGATGGAATTATTCAATAACTGGCAAAATTTAAGAATATTATTAAATTTGGTTTTTATAATAGTTGTAACTTATTGCTTGATTTTATTAGATTTTAACGGAGAACCTTGATATAAAGTTATACTATGTTTCTGTTAAGGGTAAAAACAGAAATGATGTCATGTAGGTTTACATATACAATAAATATTAAAATATGAATGTGCACATATCTAAACCATGAAGTTCACTATTGTCCTCAAGATTGTTATGACGACGAGTTTTGATGCACCCATTACACATTACTTCACTATACAAAAAAAAAAAAGTTACATTTGAATCACACTAGCAAATGTAATGTACTAATATTATCTACATAATTAATATAGAAGTGTGAACGATAATGTCTGCGCCAAAGGGTGGGAGATACGAAAAACTACAAAAGAAAGCTACATCACGTTGAACGCAACGCGAGAGTTGCGATTATAACAAACGGAAAAGCACTGCGCCACTCATGGTGGGAGAGGCTTGTGGCTGAAACCGCATCTTCCGGAGAACTGCCTTTTCTTGAAAAGGGCAAGGATTATTCGGTGAAAGTTTACAACCTATATTTATTCACTAGGAATAGTATGTAAGAATATAGACTCCTTTTATAATGATAAGATTACTTAGGAGCGGTTATACGTTGTCATATGGTATTAAAAGAAAATGACTGTTTTGCCACTGGTCTAAAACGCCTTTAATACCTTAGGGCTATCGCAAGGGGGACCACCCATTAACATAAGGGTTAAAAAGAAGGATAGCGAAATATTTTTGCGTTTCCGAGGATAAAACCGGTAGGTTTACGTTCATATTCATGCGCCCTGGCAGTGCTAACTAGACCACCTAGCCACTCAATCACTAGAACAGACGCTAATATCTAAACTTTCAATCGACAAACGGTTTGTGTAAACACCGTTTGAGTGTATAATATAGGTTCTGAATATAAAATATAAAAAAAATTAATAATATAATTGGAAAAAATTAAATTTTAAAATTAATTAACGACTCAATTTTCCCCAAATTAGCGGTCATCTGTGGTTGCAGTAGAATTCAGACTGCGTATCGGCTTTGTGACCTATTCATATCACGTTCAAATCTAGACGGTAAATTTTCCCTCTGTTTACAGTCAATTGGCAGACCTGACGAGAATATTGTTCTGGAACAGTCTTCCAGCTATGAACAGAACTTTACTGACGTATTATTATCGATAAATGTCGATCACAACAATATATAGATGTTTTTTTTAAAATACAATTGTTGCTTTAAAAAGACAATTCTATCTGGATGTAGTATACCGTAGTAAAATATAATATCTATAATCCATATCGATTAATTACTGCATTGTTTTATAATTTTGTAAATTTAAAGCAAAAAAAAACAAAACAAATTATATAAAGTTCTTGTTCTAACTGTAATACATGTCTCTTTACATTGCATGTCAAACTTCGTAGTGTGAACGTGAATTAGCGAGTTAGTAATGAATTACAGAATTATTATTCTGTAATAACAATTCTTGTGTAACTGTGTAGTTATAGTTAAATCAACAGTTTACATAAATGTAAGAAATGAATAAAAATGAAACCATACTTTATTGAAAACGAACCTTTTCTCTATCCAGATACGTTTCTTCGAAATTAGAAGAACAAATATACTTCCATTTTTCTATTTTGCCTTAGTTATTATTATACAGAAAGATTTTCATACAAACACCAACATATCCCTGTAATTCAATAACACCTGTATGTTTCTTATTAAAAACCACTTTATCTAACAAATAATATATTTATTACATACTATGGGACAAAATCGTAATTTTATGTTGCAATTCTTTATTTTAAAAATTACTTTAGTAATAACCATTCTTTAATGTATTTGTCGCCGTTTTTATATCGTAGTATTCTTTATAGCGAAAATACCTGGATAAAGTTTAAAGATGGTTACAACAATATTTCTGAAAAATGTCATTCACTTTGAAATATTACTAGAGTATAATACAAACAGTAGCACAGAGTTGAAAACCAGCTGTTATATCTTATTTGTTTTGTAATAAGTACAAACTATTTATGTCAATAATTTATTTTAATTAATAAAGTTATGATATAAATAATTATGATACATAAACCAAAATATGATACTTGAATGAAACTAAAGATCTGCCTCTTAATATAAATTATTGCAATCTTAGTGCACTGATCAAAAAAAGGAAAAATAAACGTATTTTTGCGTAGCTGAAGAATAATCTTTGTTTTTAAAAGAATGTCACCACTGAAAAAAGATTATATTCTTATAACTGCACTAGTAGAAAACTAAATATATTGTTGAAGAATTGTTTTCCAATTCAAAGTTTATTTTTAAACAAGGGTTACTAAATTTACAGTAACTCACTCGCACATGTCACGGAATGTACAATTATATGTTACTAAATGTACAGCCACATACATATTGGTAAGTATTGAGTTACTTACATTTTAGTAATGTACAGTAACTTACATATTGCTAAGTGTAGAGGTACGTACATGTGACTATGTGTACAGTTACTTACATGTTGCTAAATGTGCATTAAATTATATATTACTAAATGTATCGTTACTACATGATCCTAAATGTGCATGGCCTGTAGTAACTTACATGCTACTAAATATACCGTCCGTTACACGTTACTAAATGTATAGTTAATACATGATCCTAAATGTGCATGGCCTGTAGTAACTTACATTCTACTAAATATACCGTCCGTTACACGTTACTAAATGTATCGTTACTACATGATCCTAAATGTGCATGGCCTGTAGTAACTTACATGCTACTAAATATACCGTCCGTTACACGTTACTAAATGTATCGTTACTACATGATCCTAAATGTGCATGGCCTGTAGTAACTTACATGCTACTAAATATACCGTCCGTTACACGTTACTAAATGTATAGTTAATACATGATCCTAAATGTGCATGGCCTGTAGTAACTTACATGCTACTAAATATACCGTCCGTTACACGTTACTAAATGTATAGTTAATACATGATCCTAAATGTGCATGGCCTGTAGTAACTTACATTCTACTAAATATACCGTCCCTTACACGTTACTAGCACGATACTAAATGCAATGTTACTTCTATGGTATTAAATGTGCAAATACGTACATGTTACTAATTCCACAGCTACTTACATTATCCTAAATGTAGAGTTACTTACATATTGCTAAATGTACAGTTACTTACATGTTTAAAGATGTAAATTTACTTAGATGTTTCTGAATGAGAAATTACTTAAATAATAATAAATAAACAGTTAATTGATTGCAACTGAATTTACGGTTACTTGCACGCTACTAAATGCGCAATTACCTACATGTTACTAAATGCACAGTTACTCATATGTAACTTAATGTATAGTTAATTGCATGGTTATAAATATACAATGACTTAAATGGCCAGAAGCGTACGTGTTACTAAGTGCACAGATACTTAGATCTTACCAAATTTTCAGTTACTTACATGTTACGAAATGTACATTAACTTACATGTTACTAAATGTAGCCACAGTAACTTAAATGTTGCTACAACAATACAATTTACTGTAACGAGATTATTTAACATTAAAATAAAAAATAATAATTAAAAACGGTAGATATATGATTTATCGACCTTAATTTTTGAAATAACGACCGTTTCGACTGCTAGTTTGCCATCTTCATCAGACTAATACCTCTGCGCATAGTGTAAACTAAATGAAGTATTATTATTCTGATGAAGATGGTAAACCAGCTGTTAAGACGTCGCAGCTGGTTCATATATCAACCGGCTATTATTATTATCAAGACTTGTAAGTGTATATATATATATATATATATATATATATAATTAACTGTTGTGTGATAGTTACACCTTTTACCAGACAAATGGCTTCTTATAAAAGTTAATTTTCATTTCCAAGATAAATAACAACAGATATGAAGTTAGCAATTGTTTTTCCAAGTCAACAATATAACTTCATGTTTAAAGTACTTCAAAGTAAACTTATTAAATTATTTTACAAAATACTCCCTTACCGTGTAACCGTGTTGGATTTCCTGTTTCTGAAGTTTTGTAATACTTTATTATCAAAGCTCTTGTGGTGAAACAATTCCCTTGGATTGAAGTATTTCTTCTGAAATGTTTAATTATTTTATCCTCTCCATTAGATGAAGAAACTCGAGTTCAAGTAAGTAGCTAGATATTTTGTTTATTTTATTTCATTTTTTTTTTTGTTAACATAGTAATGTGTGTGAGGCTATAAGTTAATGCTAATATCATTAATTGTTTTTAGTTTTGTGTTTTTAATTTATAATAGATCACAATAATTTTCTGCCTAAATATTTTACATGTAAAGGGTGGTACAAACATATACTTATTTACGTAATTTCGATTTAAACCGTTTCTATTTATCGTTAAGGTATTTTACAACATTACGGTAAACAGAACACTAAACCAGTGTTTGTTATTTCTTGATTATTGTAAGATATATTATTATATTTATAGTTTCTCGATTATAATTTACGGTTATCAACTATCAAAGAATTTCCGTTTTATATGGAAAGGACTTATGCAAAACCCTACAGGTGTTTACTGTACGTTACAGTGCCAACGTTACTTCATCGGCTTGAGATTGCGTCACGTAAGATACAAACCTTAAGTCTACTTGCCGTTAAAGCTATGCATAAGGAACAGTATCTCCTGCACTACAAAGTCCTAAAAGGCGATTTTACTATTATTTTGTCAAACATTAATAAAAGTCGAATCTCCTTGATCTAGATTGTAGTATTTTAAGACATATTCGGAATATGTAACATTCTTGTAGTGTCACAAATATTACCTTGAAAGGCTCTGTATATACATGCCACGGTTAAAGTAAATAAAACGGAAAAGTATAGAACCTATTGGAGTAATGTACCTTCTACAAATCCTCTTGGGGATATGTATACAAATTATCTTTTAAAGTAAGTTTTATAATAAGAGTAT
The DNA here is from genome assembly GCA_036971475.1 of Prosapia bicincta. Taxonomy (NCBI): domain Eukaryota; kingdom Metazoa; phylum Arthropoda; class Insecta; order Hemiptera; family Cercopidae; genus Prosapia; species Prosapia bicincta. Next base: position 202,129,213 of record JBAIZL010000001.1, on the reverse strand, counting down.
CAGAATGTATCTACATAATTGAAAGGAAATTAAATATTAAGTTATTCTCAACATTCAGAAAATACTCTACATTAAAACATATTTTTTATTACTCGCGGCTGAAAACAACAATCGTTCAATTACTTTAATATAAACTCAATGGTAAAAGTAAGGTAAAATTGACACAGAACAAACTTGAGACATAATGTAAAAGAAGTGTGAAAAAATAACAAGATCAAAAATAGTACACAAATTCTGATTATATTTTTTACAGTAAGTTTCATTTTGAAGAAAAGCTATAATCAGTTAATTTTATATAATTTTTTTTATTTTATAAAAAACAAACGAAATGAAATGTAATGTCTTGAATATATAAATAAAAAATCCACATACCAAAATATAAATATCTTTTATTTTACTAAAATTTACTTTATGTAGGCCTACATTTCGATTACATGGTATTTTTTTATTTCTTCAGTTAAAGTTTGTCCTCAATGCTCAAAAAAGTTATTAAGTACTTTTGTAACTTGGAATTTTCAAAATGTCAAATTTCATTAAAATCTCAAGAAAAATAACTCATCGAACTGATGGATATTTTAAGAAATTTTGTTATTTGAATTTATTGTATGAATATTGCTAGCACTGTTCTCATTGGTTAGCACTATTGTATTACAGTATGGAAACATTTTTTCCAAAACAAAAAAAATTAATAATAGGAAATATTTGATTACATAGGAGTATTATTGTCGTGCGGGTTTGTTGCAACTTAAACATTTCTTGATCGCCATTCATGAATCTAAACTTACCATTAACTATTTACATGCCAAGTGTAGGTCTTCTAACCACAATTGGCAATCTAGTGCCCATGGTGGACTGTTGTGGTGTATGTAATAAAAGGTTTGTAAATAGGAGGTCAGACTACTTGGTAGTGTGATCTAGACGTGAGAAAAGTCCTAGAAACATAATATTTTCTTATAAATTTTTTCGTTAGGAAACCTACAAGATGTATTTGGAATTGGGTACGTATTCGGGCATATTATGCCCGATCCACGACATTAAATGAATTATCTGCTGAAAGTAGGTCATCTAGGCATCTGTAAAATCCTGCAACATAAAATCTGGAAACAATAGTTTTACCATATGACAGTTGTGCTTATCACACAAGAGATGATTATTAAAACTTTTCGATAGGGATGGGCCGATTCCGATTCTTGATTCCAGGAATCGTCGATTCTAAGCGGTATCGAGGAATCGTCGATACTCGATTCTTCATTCATAAAAGTGTCGATTCCGATTCCTATTTTGTTAACTATTAAAATATGCGTGTGGAGTGATTTATTTCCAAACAAAATTTATTACCAAAATTTATTATATTTGTGTGGAAAAATAATTAATTACCAACTATGTGTTATTCATGTATTGGTTGATTTGAATGAATTACATGATAAAAGTAAACGAAAATATTTATATTTATGAAGCAACAGCAATCAAGATCGTAACCATATCTGGTCGTTTGACATCGCTCGTCTCTCTCTCTCTCTCTCTCTCTCTCTCTCACTAAATGTCAGAACAAAACACAAAAATGTACAATAAAAACTCGATTACCCGTCACCGTCGGAACCGTGGCAATGACGGTTGAGCGAATAGACGGATAACAGAAACACTGTATTATTCCTCCGAAACTTATCCTTAATAAATTATATTATAGACAGATATCACTCTCACGGTTGAAGGTTTTGTGTAGCCTTTTACATTAAAACAGAACTTTTAAAAGGTTTTGCCATATGACCAAGATGTTAACTAAATTAATTATTAGAGAACTAGCATGTAAGCTAATATAACTTGAAAGAATCGAGAATCGAGAATCGACTAAAGAATCGAGAATCGAAAGGAAAATTTTAGAATCGGAATCGGAATCGGAATCGAAAATTTTAGGAATCGGCCCATCCCTACTTTTCGAAAATAACTCCACAATTGGTTTCAACCCAGAAAAGTGTAAATAAATTCGGTAACTTTAATTAGGTAGCAAAGGTATGTTTATTTAGCTTAGTTCATAACTTGTAAAGTTTTGGCTAACTAAAAAACGTAATTTGTTAATTGCCAAGTTGAAAGAATGGAGGGGTGGTATAAGTGATGGTTCGTGGCAAAATAGTATTTAGCGTTAAGTTATATTAATTGAGTCACTTTACACCTTTGTTAAAGTTAGGAAAAATAACAGCTACATTAAGAAAAGTATAATGGCTAGTAGAGAAGACGTGGATCTTTATAGAAAGCTTCAGCAACACAGCATAAGTGCCATACATGTTCACTTTGGCTGCCTTAGCGCTTTATATCTGGCAAGCAGGCCTCTTATAAGGCGAAAGTGTACAACAAAATATTGCGTTTTATAATGCATTCTTTGCGTATCCCTGATTCACGTCGCGGTAATAAGCGTCTGTCTGTCATTAGTTATTCCATAAAGGGTAAATGTTCTATAGGTATGTGTCACCGTCCTTGCAGCAATATACCGCAGGTGAATTCTGTCTATAAAGATGTTTACAGTGAACCCAAGCCTTAAATATATTCCAATATGGAAAGGAAAGGTTATTAAATCTAAAGGTTGACCTTTTAAAAACTAACACTTTATAGAGACAGTTATATCTGCCTTTAGATATACTACTTAAGTAACAAGTGTTTGGATTAAAGGTCGATTGTTTGGATTAAAGGTCGATATCATAAGAGAAAAGTCGGTGTGAAAATATTTATTACAATAAAGTTTGAACGTCTTGTAATAAAAACAAAATTACTAGAAACGATTAAGCGTACATTGTATGTAACAATAGCCATATGTTTCGAGAGATGTGTTCCATTGTCAACTCAGACAGTATTCAAAATTTAAACGCTTTATAAGAAAAAAAAAAATGCAACATTTCAATAGTGTGCAAGGGTTTTTAATGAAATTTAGTAGATCAAGTGAAAATGATTTAATATAATAATAATTATATACAGTAGCGGCAGCTGATTTTATTTATTTTTGTTAGAAGCATATTTTATAACATTATCGGACCGCCTAATCACCTTGTACAGAAGTGCCACTTTGAAGCCAATGTATTAGGGTGACAAATGTTTACTGGACGATATGTAGGCCTTGCATTACAGTAAGTCATTTTAGTTATATGTAACACTACAACTACAATGTAATTCAGGCATGTGGAAACTATGAGTGATTACTTTAACAAATTTTGGACCTCCAGTTAGTTTAATGTACTGTTGTAAAATATTTATAATTAGGTCTTCTACTTTTTATATTTTGCGGGCATACTGCACGTCAGAATATTTTATTCTTTTGCATATTTAAACAAATTCAAATTGAATCTAACATTAAAAAAATAAACTATGTAAAAACACCTTATAAAACACTTTAACATATAAAACTTCGTCATAAAACATTTTGATCTTATTTAAAACTTTTAAATTTATTTAATGTATACACAAAATTCCTCTGCATGAAATTTTCTGTAATCTTCCAGTAAAATGTTGGTGATAAATTGTTCATATTCATAATTCTTTTTCAAACTATGACTTTTTTCTCATTTTTTTTTATGCGAAAAGTTTTAAACCTTAATTTTAAAGCTGATTCCACTTGTGGTTCCTTCCCGGCACGCATTCATTTTTGCTGTCAACATTTTCATTACACTTTGATAACTACGGAATTGAGTCTTTGTTTTTTACAATTTTACATAAGAAAGGTTGCGAAACGTGAAGTTGAGAAGCGGTGTTTCTTTGTAATTTATCAAATAGTTCTAGAATGTCAGGTTTTCCTTAAGACTTAAAACACGTCATTTCTTTTGTAATACGGGGATGTTGCTACACTTTAAACCATCAAGTAACAAAAAACCTCACAAAACACATGAAAGAAGATCTTCTAAAATTAAATTACCTAGAATCTCACTGAAATCATGATCTTTAACAGAAATAAAGTAATATATGGTGCAGTAGTCACGTGAACAATTTGAAAACGAAAAGCTAGTAGGACAAATAACCTATTGCAAATTTTGTTAAACCCAGAAGACCTGTTTGAGTAAAGTTAAACAGTATATGAAAGACTTTTGGAAAACTAAACATGTTGATAATGTCGCTAACACAACTGATGGACAGGATTTCAGTCATCATATTGTTCAACTGAATTATCGGAATTTACGATATTTATAAAACTTTTTTGTTTGGTTTTGTTTGGAGTCATTATATATTTTAAATAAAACAAAACTACATAAAGTGTGAATTTATTCATGCATTTTGTAGAACGAAAATTACCAGAGATAAGACAACCTAAGGGCGTGCCTTTTGTACAGTTTTGTGTTTTTATTGGGGCAAAGTACGAGTGACTGAAATAACAGGCACGTCGTAAGAAAATAGCAGGGCAAGATGTCTTCGCACTTACTTAGGATAATGGAGCCTCCGAGGGCTGAAATAAGCTATAAAAACCTTTTTGTACGGGGAGAGATTCCTTGGTGAATTTTAAAAGCTTCTCGCCGTACGTTTCAGGTTCAGAGGTGGTCCGAGTAATTTGAAACGTATTTTACGCACGGGTTTTCGAATCAATTTAATGTTATCGTACTTCATACTTGATGCGTTTAGTAGTGTCTTGCTTTATAATGTTTATTTCACTGTAACTGACGTAATGGGGAGTTATTTGTAGGAATATCTTTAATTGGAAGCAAAATCAAGTAGAAGATTCCTAGGAAAAGAAAATAGTGTTTTTATTAGCAAAATATTCCAGGGAAACATTTTAGCGTAAAAACATTTTTCCATTGTGTATACTAATTAGACTTTAATTACAAATAAATATATTTTAATGATGAATTTTGACATTTTCAAAATAGTTTTTTTTTTAAAAGAAGATACAAGTGCTAAAAATTAAACTGTGGCTTAGAATATAAACCAACGTAAACGTAGAAACCAACATAAACCAAGATAGTCTGATAATAATGTATTTACAAATAGAGATCATTAAATAATGCAGACAATAACACACTTTTAATCAGTAAACAAAAATTAAAAACACATAAAGATAAAACATACTCTAATACAATCATTCAATGGTTATAAATACAATTAACTAAATATTTTTAAATATAATACATTAAAATATATATTAAAAATATTAAAATATATTACACTAAAATATTATTAAATATAACGAAAAATACATTACTAACTACAACAAACACACAAAAAATCATTTAAATATCAAGAACATAACCGTCACATGTAAAATGAAACATTTGTTTTGTAAACATTTCAGTAGTAATAAAAGTCAGACAAAGATATTTGTTGTGACGCTCCGCTTCTAACTCCCTTTTTTTATCGATTACTAGTGACGTATTTATCTATATCAACAACCCCTTTGCAAAGAGAACTATATAGGGTTATGCCTCTACACACGAGCTTATATATATATGTGTGTGTGTGTGTGTGTTCTTTATTAATACACAAGAATAAATATTGCGATATATATATATATATATATATATATATATAGAGAGAGAGAGAGAGAGAGAGAGAGAGAGAGAGAGAGAAAGAGAGAGAGAGAGAGAGAGAGAGATTTATAATTATATATATATATATATATATATATATATATATATATATATATATATATATATATATATATACGCTTATGAATCAATTGATCCAAATAATAAATATCTAATTGAATGGTGTGCAAAGTAGAATACCTGACTATTGTCCTGGTGGTGTTGAGTTTAAAACCATTTAAAACCAAAGACTTTTCAAACCGTGTGCTTTTCCAAACCCTAGTCCTTTCAGAATATCTATATGAAAACATTGCATCAAACCCAGGTAATGTTAAGCGGGCCACATATGGTCCTGATATGTATTGTTTTTTCTTTAAAGCAGTATCCTTAGTATAACTCGGTACTTTGCCTTCTAGTCTATACTAATGGCGTAACGATTATAGCTGTTTCGTCGTAAGCTGGAGAGCGATAGATCGATAGAAAACAAGAAGTTAGCCCTATTAAAAACATTGGTTTTTGTAGTGCGTGTTGCATCAAAGACCATCGCTAAGAGAATGCAGGCGTTGTGGTAGTTTAAAAAACTGATATAAGTAAATTTGTTCAAAACGTTATGTAAATGTTCTGGTTAATATCGGAAATTCAATAAAATTATATTTATAGCGAGTTTTCGGCCTTGTTATATCTACATTATTGTAATATAAATGCTATACCTCATATTATAATGCCTGTGGAATGCTCTTTTGCTTCCTTTACCCTTGTCCCCTTCTATTCTTGTTCTTCGAGGCCCAGCTTACTGGTGAATAGCTATAGTCATTGTTACAATGATAGAAATAAATAATTGTAAACATATGTTTATAAGTTTAGCAAGAGTGTGTACATATGGTTTTATCTCAACGGTAAAAGAGGTGGTTCTAAATCTTATTACATACTGGTTATATGTTCCACTAACGCCGACGACAATGTTGCCTTCCTCAGAGATTGTCAATGACTGCTACCCAATCACAGAGGAAAGCAGTATTGTCACTAAAACTATTGTGTAACAATAAACTAGTCTGTAGTGAGGTTTTGTGCCAACTCTTTTAATATTTACCGTTGTGAATTGTTCTTACTAATTTTACTATAGGACCTATGTGGTCTTATATAAATGGCAGAGTTTCAAAAGTATTACACATATTTTTCACTCTTATTCCTAATAATTTATTCAAACTGGGTTTAGACGGCAAGTTTATATAGTAATCAACTCAGTGTAAGTTGAGAGAAAGCAATTATCGTTCACAATTAAGTGGGTGTTAGCGTGTCAAATTAACACGCCATTCTGTACAAAATTAACATAGTTAATTAGATAACGTTTAAATTTTTTTAAGTGCAAAAAGCGTTTCTAAAACCAAACAAAACACACACACACACACCAAATGAAACATTTCTCAATTGATTGAAAGGGTTACTCAGATAAACATATAGAGCAAATAGTATTGTCAAGGATTTAGTTTTTATGTTACTGTATGATAATAACTAAAAATATTTGACACTTTCACGTCTGTCCTCTGTAATTCAACAGCTAGTACACACAAACTGTTACAATTTACCTCCTTTTCTCCGAAACACCTCTGTTTATAACATTAAATTTCAGACGCTTTTTTTATCTTTCATATTATTCAGGAGATATTATTATTTTGTGCAATTGTATGTTTATTACACGTACCTAAAGTTCCAGCTAATTGTATAATACACTTATATATTTTGATATATATATATATATATATATATACATATATATATATTATTAAGACTATAATTTCAAAATACAATTGTAAACAACATAAATGCTATATAAACGAATAAATAAACTATTGTTATTCAAACGTTTTTTACAAACGTTTGCAGTAACAGTTGCAGCAGAAGGAAATAGAACAAAATTACTGAATTAGAAATAAAATTATTACTTGTAACAAACTATTTCAATATGTATTCCCCAGTAGCTTCTACACACAATTGCTTGCTTGAAACCAGACCCTTAGGTCTTACATTCAGAGTTTCCCAGCTAACAGTTTGTTTTTATTACGGAGGGGATTCTGCTACCCAATTGGAGCAGATGTAGCGACTTGGATTTTCAACGTATGCGGTAACAATTCCTTATTCAATTCCTTTTCTGAATAATTTTCAATAGTGGATTTAGGTTGAAGCGCCATTGATTAAAATTATAACTAATTTGATACTAAATTTGTTTTCTAAATTATTCTAGCATAAATTATTATTTGTAAATAAATTTACAAACAAAATTGGAATTTGCAGTTTCTGACACACAAATCTAATTCCTTAACAAAGCTATTGAGAAAAAACTTTCCGTAAAACAAATCAAAATTATTATATTCGTTTAAAAAAATGACTTTTGTTTACCTTTCATGTTTTAAAACGACATACCATTTGAAAATTGCCCGTTATATGTTAAAAATATAGTCCGCAATATTTTTTGTAGGACGCTTGCGGAGGTTTATTCCGCACAAATATCCTTTAACATTTAAACGGTTTACGATTTTATATTTGAGTGACTTCACTATTTAAAATATTAAAAAGAACAAAAACAGAAAATAATTCAACTCCAAAAAGTCTTGTGTAATGTAAATAACTCTACTAGGAAATCCGTACAAATAACTTACACGAAAGAGCACTTGCAAATTAAACCTCCGCAATCTGACCGCGCGTGACAAAGATTAAGTTCCCATTAAACCTATGAAGAAAAAATGAACAATAATATATTGGGCCGTTTCCTAGAATGCAAGGTTGTGGAGTAATGAGCCGGAAATAAACTTCTGACATCTAGAAAGACATTTTCTTAACAAATAATGATAAATGCGGAGAAAAATTCTGCATGTGCCCTCTCGAAGGTTAACAAAATGTATTTTAAACTTGATAAATCTTGTAAAAAATAATTCAATTTAACGACAGTAATGGGGTTTGTATTTTCAACCAGTTTAACGAAAACCTTCTTAGACAGGTCTGATTACAAATATTTAGTTAATTTATCATTAAAAAAATTAAATGTCTCTCTCAATTCAAAATTTCTGTAGACGTGGCTATAAACGTTTTCACTTTTACCCTCACTACACCGAGTGCCACAACCTAACTTTTATATTAAATTTTTAATTGATAATATTTTTGTAAAAAGGTACACGAACATTTTACGTCACTACATGTTAAACACGGTACTTTATTTTGAGTGATCCTATGGTGACAATGATGCTTTTCATTCAGAATAACACTCATATTTTATAAATGGTAAAGTCGGCTTTCTTAAGGTTGCTTTAGGATTAACTACGACAATATTAAACGAGTTCCCCTCCCTGGAACTAATAACGGATAGTAAGTTATCGAAAGTGTTACGGTAAGTTTCCTCACAGTTATGTGACGGCAGCTAACACACACGACGAGTACGACAAAAATATACAGAAATAACAAAAACAACAATAAATAACAAGGGTAGTTGTCAACCAGATATAGTATACTTAGAAACCAAAACTTTAAGTTCACTTTGTAAACATGTAGGAAAAATGAAAACACACTTCTACGTAATTTCACTTTTAATAATGTGTTTTAATAATTATGTACAGCTTGTATCTTCGTTACGCGCCTCAGGGAATAAAGCAAACATTGGAAACTATTAGTTTATGCGAACTTCATTTCCAGCAACTCCCAACCCAAGGTACAACCAAGCTCAGTACATTGTGAAGTTGGGAGGAAGTGCTTAGTTAATTAGTTGAAACTGGAGTTCCGGTTAGCGGAATAATGGTGGTAAATATTGGGTTGAACTAGGATTCAATAAAGCTTGTAATCCTTAGGTACCCCTTAGGATTCATAAAGCTTTGTAAGGCTGTAAAAGTAGCTTTATATCACAACAGGAAACATGATTAAGTAGTTATCTCTATAAAGATAATAATTTTTCTGGCTTTCCGTTAGATAAAGGCTATTTTTATTAAAATTATTCGACAATGGAAATCTGTCTTTCCAAGTAAAAGCTCAATTCTGCACTGGTCTCATATAGCTTGTTCTCTTTCAGCGTGTTTCATTACACTTGTGTATTTGTTTCTGTATGTGTTTTGTATTACAAAATTAAATTTATATTACTTGGCACAAAGAAAATTTAATACAGTTAGGATGAGTTTTATTGAAGATCCTATTATCAAATCGTTTAGCTGTTATTGCACAGACTGTTATAAACAAATGAAAAGCATAAGTTATAAATTTTGTTGAACAAATTCAACCAGGAATATATTATAAATACACTATAAACAAGTGCTCCTAATACAAAATGTTTACAATCAATGAAAATTAATAATTTACAAAAAAAAGGACAAAATAAAATACTAAAGCATAATACAGTTAGGCAACTGGGTGTGTGGCTAGACGAATGCTCATTCACACGTACATCCATCAAAGGGAATTAGGACCGAACTAATGCTGTGCTTGATTGGACTTCTTCTATCAGTCTCTAATATTTTTCATATTTTTCTCTTATGATACATGCTACTCAGAATTACAATAAAAATGAAACTAAAAGCACAATGGTTTTCTATATTTATTATATTAGATTATTAGAACAATCCGGCTTTGAGCAATTCGGTTCATAATTTCCTAAGCACTTATGAACGGTTCCAATAAATTTAAATTCTTGGTATCGCAAATGTATCTATTGCTCTACAATATTTAGCTCATTCTCTTTAGAAAGAAATGTCGTTCGACGTTTTACGATGATTTAGAATTTTCTCGTATTATGCTTTTTCAACCTGCCGACGATTCAATTTAAAGGCACTTTGGTAACACTATTAATTATTGTAGTTGGTTTTACAACCTTTTACAGCATTCAGGGACATGTATATTTTATACAAATTTTTCAATTAGATAAATGTTATTGTCTATAGTTATATCTATTTTTTTCTTATGTTTTCTAATATCTTTCTTATTATTGAATATTGTTGTTAATTATATAAATGTACTCTTTAAATTTCTATTGCTTTGTCACATTTTATTTCGTATTATTTTAATGTTTAAAATACTTATTTTTTAGCAACGGTTGGTAGGCTGAAGAGCTTCGTTTGGACCTGTACATTTTATGTTGTGTGTGTGTGTGTTGTGTGTGTGTGTGTGTGTGTGTGTGTGTGTGTTTGTGTGTGTGTGTGTGTTGTGTGTGTGTATTGTGTGTGTGTGTGTGTGTGTTTGTGTGTATGTGTGTGTGTGTGTGTGTGTGTGTGTTTGTGTGTGTGTGTTGTGTGTGTGTATTGTGTGTGTGTGTGTTTGTGTGTATGTGTGTGTGTGTGTTGTGTGTGTGCGTGTGTGTGTGTGTGTGTGTGTGTGTGTGTGTGTGTGTGTGTGTTTGTGTTTGTGTGTGTATGTGTGTGTGTGTGTGTTTGTGGGGGTTTGTGTGTTGTGTGTGTGTGTTGTGTGCGTGTATTTTGTGTGTGTGTGTGTGTGTGTGTGTGTATGTGTAAGTTTGTGCGTCCTAATAAATATATTTCAATATTCAGTCTATATATGAAGATAACATTTTTTATACATGTAGAACATGAACTATTCATATGTAAGGAAAACAGACAATTTGCAGCCCTTACATAAGCACTAAAAAGTTTAAACTCAAAAGCTCAAGTCGAGTTTACTTTGAAAGTAATTTAGTAAATACTAGGGCAAGATGAGGACATTTTATTCATCTGTCTCTCCTAACTAAAAAACGGCTGTAGAACCAATGCCTGGGTTATTAATTACCCCCAAAGCTATCATTTAGCACAGAGAGCTTCTGCTACGATGCATATTTTTTTCGGTTTAAATGATTTAATGACATTCGAGTTTACCAGAGCCGCTGACTTATTTTCCAAAGCACATTTATGTGCTTTGTGAATTTTTTTATTACGCTGTCATCTAATCTGGTTTGTTTAATAAATAAAAGTGCGTTTTTCATGGGCAAATCTAAAAGTAAAAAAACACATTTTTAAAGACGTTAAAGATTCTAGATCTTGATAGGTTAAAATAAGAAATAAAACAATTTAAAAATGATTGTTTACTGAAATTATGAAGTAGGTAATGTTTCATTGTTAGAAAATTTATGTAACAAAATTTTTACAAAATATCATACATTTACTTATTAAAAGTTTTTTAATACTTTCGCTTTTATCGATAATAGATTATTATAGTTAACAGATTTTTTTTATTGAAATGTTTCTAGTTTATAGAATTCTTTATTGAGTCTAGGTTCATGATTAAATAGTCTAACCTTTTTCAAAAAAAAAATTACTAATTTTTCCAGCTTTCTTCTATCAGAATTAGTATAAAAAGTCACACCAAATTTCACAATAAACAAACCCTCTACTTGGAGAGGCCTTGGATACGAATCCAGTTAGATCTTCCTAATTTCGGAAGAGTTTTTTTTTTACATAAAACAATACATAATTTACGAACTTATAATTTATATAAAATTAAAATATGTAGGTGAACTTATATTTTATGAACTATATTATATTGAGGGAAGTCATCTTCAATCGTGTGGGGTGTTTGATGTACTACGTATTTTATGATCTCCTAATATGTTCGAAAATCACACACACACACACACACACACACACACACACACACACACACACACACACACACACACACACACACACACACACACCGAGACAGCCAATACAGTCTCAAAGTTGAAGATTTTACACTTTGGCAAAATCTTTTAAAAATATTATTTTATAAGGTTAAAAATGAAACCGCTGCTATGCACTGTAGCGGGCAAGCAGGTTCACCAAATGGTTGAGTAAACAAAGCCAGTCCAAAGGGTCGATTTTGTTCACAAAACAGAGCAACTAGGAAAGAATTAATTTTTTCTTCTAACATATAAAATTAAAAGTAAATTATTATTTGTTATTTATAAGAAATTAAATTTTAAAATGAAATTTGAAAATAAAAGTAAAGATTCACCATAGTTTAGGAAAATTTTAAAAGCAATCTGCATCAATAAAAGCAAAATATAGTAAAATAAAATATAATAACAAATTCACTAACAAATTTATTTAATAGAAAATAATTGTAATTAATAAATGGTTTATTAAGTGCTTCAACAATTATAAAAGCGTCAGAAGAGAAAATAGTTTCGAGTGCCGTTAAAGCGCAACTTACGATCGGAGTGCCATAGAACTGTCATTCAAGTTGGTAATAAACTCATATATTATGAAATAGACCATGGCGTTACGAAATATGACAATATTAAACCATAAATGACATTTCAAATCTGCCGCTAAAAAACGTACACAAATCTTCTAAAGAAAGTTTATTAGGACATTATGTTCCAAGTTGAGAAAAACATTTGTTAAACAAATAAACCGCATAGTGGGGTAGTGGGGACTGCCCGATAGCAGGGGAGACGCAAACCAGCTTTTGTGAGAGACGGGCGTTTTTTCATGGATCCAGAAGAAGATTTCAGGATGCTATTCCGCGGCTAAGAGGAACACCTAGCCCAAGATGGACGTGGAGATGATCTGCCTTAGAGCACTCGCGATTTCGAATTTTAACTTTCTTATGCAAAACATTATAAAAAGTAATAAAGGCGGCCCTAGAACCGATCAATTGTGATTGCCACAAGATGCCAGAGTCCAGGAAAATTATGAGTGAGAAGATGAGCAATCCTAGTGATAGGTTTTGGAGCAAGTCTGAATTTTAATAGCAAAATAACCATTTAATAAATTTAGTAAATTTCATAAAATCATAGATTCAAATTTCTTTAAATATCATTATAATCACTTATGAAAGTTATTACTTAAAAAATATATAATCAAATGACTCTTTATTAAGAAGCAATTTAAGTGGTGATCATGAACCGGAAATGTATTCAGATATAAAATGCAAGTACATCATAAAAAACTTACATCATTTTATACCAAGTTAACGTTTAACAAAGTCAAAAGACTATATTCAAGATCAATAGCAACATATTTTATTGAAAGTTAATATAAGTGATGTAATAAGAAATTCATAGAGAAAATCAATATTAAATGATTTAGGACTTAAAGTAATATAACTTGTTTTATATCCGTATATCATAAATTGAATATCAATCATCAAATAACTGTTAAGATGTAAATCCAGTAAAAGTAGTTCTAAAATCCTTCAGATTTATGTTTGGGAGTACAAATATAAATTAAACACAAAAAACCTATGAAGTAATTTTAGCCGTTACTTCTACAAATAATTACAATAACATACAATTATATAAATACTTATAAATTATTCTTTTATTGTATTGTAATATGTATGTAAATTTATGTGTGTAATTTTAATTTTAATAAACCACAATGTTCTTATAATGACAACAAACGTTATTTATAAATAATAGTGTTATCCAATGAATTGATAAACTTTATAAAAAGATTACATGCACATTTCTGAACTTTTTAACCCATTCAAGTCTATTTGATGTTTCAAGAACTGCTTATTAATATTAAAATAAAAAACTAAAATTCAATGGAATTTAGGTAAGAATTGTATAATATTTGGGAAAAGCCAATTTTAATTTATGTTCTAATTTTCATTTAATTAATACAATTTAGAACAAACAAAATTTAAACTATTATAACTAGCCTGTGGTAAATCACTTGAATTCAAATTTCTGAAATTTTGCCAACCAGCAACAAAAGTAAAATTAAATAATTTAATTAAACTAGCAAAAAGATTCTTTAAAAAATAGTCTTGAAATAGAAAATTAATAGATAAATTTGCAGTTACACAAAAAAGTATGAAGAACATATTTATCATTAAATGAGTATAAACATTTTCGTTGGATTTTTAAACAAAGTCCAGGGATTTATCCACTGGAAGATCACGCTCGACACACCACAGGTACCAGAATATGGTAAATCAGGTGGAATCATATTTTGACCGTGGTTAAATATGAGCGTTTCGGCCCTAGAGTGTTCATCCTCACCATGTACAGCTTATGCAAAAACGGTTAAATAAGGTCGTGCAATTGACAGGTGGCTTTCTCCCTGAGAGGCTGCAAAAGGTTTGGCCGCGGCAACACACACACGCGCTCACACGTACAGAGAGAGAGAGAGAGAGAGAGAGAGAGAGAGAGAGAGAGAGAGAGAGAGGGGGAGACACACACACACACACACGCTAATATATATATATATATATATATATATATATATATATATATATATATATATATATACACACATACTGTAACGGAGTAAAATGTGACATTTAAGAGAAAGTTTAAGTTGAAAAATGTTTAAATAACTTAAATTTATAGAGCCGAGTCATGGGATCTGGGTGTAATGCCTTAGGCATTAGAGTAAATAATTTTAGCAGAGACAAAACAATTTGTTAGACAGAGGACACCGA
>JBAIZL010000001.1:202006840-202109340 GCA_036971475.1 Prosapia bicincta | reverse complement strand
TGGACATTGTTTAAAAACCAACCAAAATGGTCAGACTCATCTCTGTGATTATAAATACATTATAGATTTTTGTTTAGCTGTAAAAATTATATATTACTTTTCTACTGCAAGAATATTTCTCAAGAATCTTTTTGCTAATTTAATGGAATTATTTACTTTTACTAAAATTTTACTAAAATTACTTTTACTTAAAAGTTTTAGAAATAATATTTACTTCTTTTGCCACAAGACATTTATAATAATTTAAAACAATTTTTGTTCTAAATTACTTTAATTATATGAAGATTAAAATATATACCAAACGTTAATCTTTCAAAAGGTAATACAATTATTACTTTGATTTCATTCAATTTTTCCTATTTATATATTTTTTTCAAGAAGCAGTTGTTTAACATGAAATCGATTTAAATGGTTTATATAGTTCAGAAATTTTCAGATAATCTCTGAATTAAGGTCATCAATCGATTGGTCAACACTAAAATTTATTGTACCAATTTGTATTTACTATATATACCAATTTATTTTATTTTACGTCCATATACCTATTTTTAGAAATCACAGACAAGATTCCTTCCTAGTGCCTTCCTGTTTAATTTATATTTTTGCCCCCAAACGTAAATCTGAAGGATTTCAAACAAATTTTACATGACTTGCATCTTTACAGTCATCATATCATAGATTTTTTAATATATGTTATACGGACAAAAAATAAGTTATATGACCTGAAGTAATAAATCATTTATTATTGATTTACTTTCTGAATTTCTTATTATTTTACTTGGATTGAATTTAAATAAATTAAGTTACTAGTCATTTTGAATATTTAGTGTTTGGATTTGGCCAAACGTTAACTTGATATGACTTAATTTAACTTTAATCCTGTGATTTTACAATTTTCATTTTAAATTTGAACAAATTTTTGTTTCATGATCACCATTCGCACTTATTTCATGATTACTTGTACCCTTTTTCGCTTCGCTTATCGACCCAGGACTGTGGAATGTTGGGATACTATTGGTCGTAAAATGTTAGAAGTACGAGCCAGACCTGATTCTAAATACCATCGTGTATCTTTGTATTTATTCCATGTGGAGCTAATGGTCGCTTAGTATTGGATCCTCTGGACTGGGACCATCAATAATGCATTAAATTCTATTCTTCAATATGCAATTTCACCAACTTTTTCTATTTAACCATTGCTGCTTTCATTGTAATAATTTTCAAGACCTTCCTTCAGCTCCTAATTATCTTCCATACTAAATAAACTTTCATTTATTGCTCATTCACCAAACATAACCTCAATTACTCAATATTTTGTTCTGACATTTTAAAAACTAATATAAACATAATAATGCGAAGAAACATGTAAAACAACATGAGTCAAACAAAATAAGATATAAATAGAACACTAACACAGAACTTACGATCATTTTATTGAGAGTTGGGTGGAAGAAATAAAACGTCTAAAGGTCACTGGTACATCCAACTGGTAATGGAAGGAAATTTAATTTTCCTAAGGAACGCTTGTACCTTATGCGACTACTGTTCTATTATATGACCTGTGCCCTATAGGATCTGTAAAATATAACAAGCAGATTTCTAGGACATATTGATTTGTATTATTCCCGGGCCGTTCCCTTTATACCACCCGACGCCTCAATTATAAATCCATGCATTGCATCCATAACGCATGCCTCCTAATTGCCGGAAGGTGATGAATAATTAGTAAAACCATGTTGGAGTCGCTCCAAGCGGTAACTGCTGAAGCGGAGAACCTGACCGACGTGTATCAATGCAACGAAATTTTCTGCATTTATTAGTTTATCTAGTTATCTTTGATTAGAGACATTGTATTGAGATTCTTTCTTATATACTCTTAAATACTCGTATATTCTTAATTAATGGCCTTGTTATATTATAGACATTAAGATACAATTTTATTAAATTTAAATAAGTTTGGAAAGATATCCAGATAAAGATAAACAGTTAAAATTGTTTGTTGATAAATTTAAGTTTTGAAAGATCAGTTGTTTATTTTTGTTTATACAAGGGATTAGAATCAAATCTTTAATATTTTAAAATAAAAAAATAGGATTGTTTATTTCAAGGGGATTACAAGAGAATTTTAGTTTTATACGGTTATATAAGTTTTATTACAGTTTTCCAATTCTGAAAAAATTCAAAGAAAAATATATAGAACATTTGAATCCTTATATAAATCCAGAAATATATAAATCAAATTTTGCAAATCATTGTATTAATACCTACCTCATAATAAGCACCAATTTCCAAATATTGAAAATACGAAACTAATAAAAGAAATTAATAAAGAAATTAAGAATGAGTATGTATAAAGCACTCGAAATATATAGATAGAGTAATAATAACAAATGTTAAAACAAAAAATACAAATACATTCTAAATTTAATACTATATTCAATGTCTGTAATGTTACAGCAACAAAATAAACTTGGCAATTTGTATAAATTTAGTAACAATTCTATTTCTAATTTAACATATGTTTTATATCCTGCATTATCGTATTAATCATTCCTGATGATGTTGGTACTGTTTATCAATGAAAAGCTTTGAATATAAATTAATAAATATTCTTGTATTTGAATAACCTATGTTGTTTTAAATTATTAAACAAGAAATGATATTATATGTATAAATTCAATTATATAATTAATATAAATTCAATTATAATTCTTGTATTTGTTTTTTGACTTAGTTCTTTATATATATATATATATATATATATATATATATATATATATATATATATATATATATATATATATATATATATATATACAGACGTATATATGTATATGCACACTGAGACGGCCAAAACAGTGTCAAAATTGAATAGTTTGCACTGAAGAAAAATCTTTTAAAATATTATTTTAATAAGTTTAATAACGAAAAAGCTGCTAGCGCTGTAGCGGGCAACCACGTTCACTATTTGGTTGAGTAAACAAAGCCGGATCAAAGGGTCGATTTTGTCCACTAAACAGACACTAGGAAAGAATCAATTTTGTCTTCTAACACATAAATTAAAGTTAAGTTATTTTTGTTATTTATAAAAAATTAATCTTAAAAATAAAATTAGAAAATAAAAGTAAAGAACCACCAAAGTTTAGGAAAATTTTTAAAATACTAATACAAGCATAATATAGTAAAATAACATATATTAACAGATTTAATTATAAATCTATTTCATAATTGTAACTAATGAATGGTTTATTAAATCCTCCAAATATATAAAAGTGTCAAGTGATCAACTTACAATCGGAATGGGCTAAGACTGTGTCATTGAATTTAGTAACAACATCTTCAATTATGAAATAGACCATGGTGTTAAGAAATATGACACTATTACACCATTAGTGACATTTTGCAAGCATCAGCTAAAAAACGAGCACAAGTCTTCAAAACTTGTTTATAAGGACACTATTTTGCAACTCAAGACAAATTATTTGGTAAGCCAATATACCGCATAGCGGAGTAGTGGAGACATATATATATATATATATATATATATATATATATATATATATATATATATATATATCATTGAAAACTGGGCTCCATAAAAAACCAGTTTATACAAAAATTAATTAAACCATAGTAATTTAATGTGCTGACCCGATTAGGAACTGACGTTTCATTTACGACCCATACCTTCTACCACTCAATAAATTAGGTCAAAACTTAATAATGAGAGTATAATTATTAAAGTAGTGACATTTATTTACAATCATTGTATTTGTTTTTTAATTCCATACCATCGACTAAAAAAATGCATCCTAAAGGCAGCAAACAATAATTTATGCTGTTATGAAAAATATAATTACCAAATTGGAGCATTATAAGTGACTTTCAAGATGCCACTGGTAAAAATAACCTTTTTATATTAACCTGTAAATATTTATCACAAGTTACGCGTCAAAGTTGTTCAAATTGAGAACAAATTATTGAACAAACGTGCTAAAATATGCGCTAAGCGCCACCGTCCTATGGTAACGGCATTGTTGTGGTTCCGTTGGCTCTTTGTAGAGAGATTAACTTGAGTGGCTTTCATATATTTACGTGGAACTTATGAAAGTGGGAGAATTAATCAGGGGTTGGAGCGAAATTTCTTATTAGCAGAGAAAGTGTTCGTGACTCTATACGAATACATATTTTATTGAAAATCGACTTTTCAAATTACTGAATACAATTTGAAAAGGAAAAGGAAGGTATACAAAAGTATACTTACAAGTATACAAACAAATTATGACAAATATACAAAAAGATAATTCATCATTAGGTAAAACTGAAAAGTCGTATTTAACTACTTTTTAATAGATAATTACAGTTAATATAAACAAATTAGCATAACTTGGGCGTTAAACAGATAAAATTAGATGTTTTATGAAATTATATGTTAACACTTATATTAGGCCAGATGGGACGAAACAACTATATTGCATACTTACCCCTTTTGTGAAAGAGCTTTCTCTTTTTAAAAAAAAAAATTAATTCGTTTTAAATTCAGTTATTGAGTTATTATTTGAAAAAAACTGTAAAGTGTCATCCACTACAAGTTAAAAAATTGTATTTTAACTTGAGTGGATGAATAATAAGTATTTTGTGATTATTTGAAAATTAACCATATATATATATATATATATATGAGATGAGTGTGAGCTAATATAAGGAACTATAAACAGGTTTCAAAATTAGAAAAATCAATGGTGATATAAATTTTCAAATAATAATTTTAAGAAATGAAAAAAGTTTTTAAATTTAAAAAAATCAATCATTTCAATTCAAATAATCAATTTTGTCAATGTTGAAGTTTTGCAAGCTTCGATATGTATTGCAAGAAAAGTAGGCTATATGGTTCTAAACAAAGATTCACAGGGTTGTCAGCTTTGACATAAAACGTTTCAGTCACATCGAGATACTTTTTACATTATATTTGCATGTCACTTTGTGACAACTATAACTGACAGATGGAGTGACTTCATGATGTCACGATAGCATTAGGTGCCAGCAGGAGTAGGATATAGTCACCAGCTATTCTGTCATGTTGCAACGGATTTTTTGTCTTTGATGGGCTTGAAGCTATGATTTCAAAGAGAACTGTTACACTCTAACGCTACAAGAAGGCGCATGCAATGTTACAATCATTGTTACATTCTAGAGAAATTATGTTTTATTTAAATTAATTATTCGAAGGGAAAACTGTATTAACATCAAGCATCATCCACACTACATGTTTTAAAAAAGTGTATTTGAACTTGAGTGGATGAATAAAATGTTTTTTGTTAACAATTGTAAATGAGCTTAGTAAAGTTTCTTTTACAAAATCAAGAAATAAATTGACGTTATTTCAATAATATCGTTGCAAGTCAAATTGTTAACACAACAGCAAACTGCATATATATACTTATTAATAGAAATAATGATCAATTGAAATATTGGCAATAGTACTCTGTTTTAATAAAAAGGTTTTGTAATTAATATTTAGCTTACAAAAATATATTTTTAAACGTTTATAAAAGTAACAATATAGTAGAAATAAATTTGTGTTGTAAAGTGTTTGTTACAATTATAATTAAATTTAAAAAAATATCAAATAATTATTAATATTACCAGGACTAATAGCATCCTAACTTCACCTGTTTTTCCAGGTTTCTCTATTACTGTAGTTAATAATAAACTTCTGGTTTCCATTTACTTTGAAACGTCATTGGGTTAAACTTCAATTACTAACTAAGGCAATGGATTATTCCAGGACTTCTAATTCATTGTTCCTAATGCAGAATACAGAAAGTGTGTAAGCAACTTTTACTTATATGTAAGCAATCCTAAATGTTTTATAGGTTCAGAAAGTATTGAAACAAATGATAAAATTAATATAAAATATTTAATGAGAACGAAGAAATTTTTAGATTTCATATATTGGTTTATATGGCTCAGAATGTTCGAAAAAAATCTTGTAGTTGAATTCATATTGTTTATTATATTAAACTATTTTATTTTTTTCTATTATTTTTTCGTTTCACACAATTTTATTTAGAGGAAAGATGTTGTTAGTGAGTGTAGCGAAATTTTTAAAACTCTTGTGTAGAGTTTTTATATCCAAAATTCCCTGCTCTAATCTATTAGTCATGTCACTAGCAATAAAAAAATTTGGAATCACTTTTGAGGCTATGAAAGTTTTATAATTTAAAACGATATTATGTTAAAAAACATTTTTAATCAGAACATAAATAAATTTCAAAATTGAAAATTTAAAAAGTATTCATTGGAGAAGTTCAAATGGCTTCCGAACCCCGAAATTATACGAGGTTGGTGTCAGATCATTAGTAATCAAATATGTTTGCATAATGGAATAGTTGAAAAATTGTGTATCAAGTCATGGGGAAATTAGAGAAAAAACATTAACGAAGAAACGAGAGTTGTGTTGTTTTTTTTAAAATTTATACTGCAACGCAGCAAATAATCTCAATTCTTGATACTATGTTACAACTACCTTAGATAAATGGCAGTAATGGGTCAAAGTGAATTCGAAATCAGGTAATACAACTTGTATTATTTAAACTAATGAAATAACGTTAAAATTTATAAAATGATTTTGTTGCAAATAGATTTAATAATTAAGTGAGAAACATTTCGACTAGTATTTAGTGTCATTTAATTTTATAACTTCATTATGATATATGGTGTGTGAATTGAATTTTGAAATTCTACTAAAATCGTGTATATAAAACCACAACATTGAAGGAATTACATCAGTTACCCTATACATAACAAAAATAATGTTTTCCATTTATTTCTTTTGAAACCTCCATTTTATTTTAGTATAAAAATAGTTTTATTAATTTCTTATTTTTAGTTAATGATAAATTTAGTTCACTACGATATTTTTGTATTAAAGTTTGTGCAATTGTTTATTTTATCAAGTAAACGACTGTAATTTTGTGATTTTTGTTTTTTTTATCTAATTATCAAAGGGTACCATACTGGAATATATGTATATATATTTAGGAACATTATTGTAAAGGGGAAATATATGAGACTTTTAGACTAAAAAACACTATACTTCTTTGCGATCCCCTCCAGAATTGTGTATTGAATAGAATATTTCAGAGGAAAAGATGAATTTGAAATTAATCCTTTAAAAACAAAGTAGAATCAGTTTTGAGAAATATCACGTTTAATACAAACCATAAACGCACCCCACGCCCTCGCAGTTAATGAGATTATATATTATTGCAGTAAATGTTTTTTACACTTCTAAAAAATATTTTTTTATAACAGAAATGCATAAACGTCGGATAAAAAAGTACCGAAGCACACGAAGTGGAGTTTAAGAACTGTTATAATATCTTAATTAATACATTACATGTCATGACCAAAAATATATAACCATGACACAAAATATGGTAAATATAGATGTATTTTATATTATTTAACTATTGAAAAAAAAGAATTAGACGACCTATTATCTAAGATTTGAGATGTTATAAGTAAATATAATGAATTTTGCTGATATCATAAAGATTATGTAATGCAATTATTTTATGTAGTTGGTGTGGTTGAATTTAGTTTGTGTGTTTCACTGACCATTATGTTAGAAACTTACTTTCAGTGGTTTTTCCTTTTTGGGAAATTCAGAAGTTGGCTTAGTCAATAAAGCAGTAAAACAACGAATTGATAGTGGATGTTTCAACAAATAAAATGATGAAATAAAAATTACAGAATGCTGAATAAACACTACCGTCCTTCGTCCACCGGCGCGACGCAACTGCAATGCGACTTCATACCAACTCTTTAGGATAGTTGAAAGGGAGCTGCGTTGCTTGCGGTTCAAAGTACTTGCAACATACAATCAAGACGTCAAAATGAAAATATCGATATTCTATATTATCAATTAGACTACCCGTGAATACCAATGTCTCTATATTATCATTTAAACCAATCGATATATCGGCACATGGTGATTTTTAAATCGTTTTAAATTCAAGATACAGAAAAGTATAATTTTAAGTTATTGTTTCAAGTGTAAATACCTCGAATTATCAAAGTTTCCGTTATATCGGATACGACAATATCGGTAAAAAATATCAGCAATTCTCTCTTATATATCTATATTTCGATTTATCGCTTTTCGATATCACAACCTTGCAAGGCAGTGTCCTTTTCGTCAGTCTGCATCAAAATGGCGAGGTGTGTGCCTCCTAGTAGTGTCCTACTACTACCTGCGGAGGCTTCAAAAAAGAACTTAAATTTTGGGTTCGTCCTTTCATTTAAACAAGTCAATTAAATTCAGCTTTTGTTGCAGCACAAGAAGTTGCAAACGAAGGAAGCAAGTTCAGAAGCTTTTACCGTTTATGGCTAGGGAACTGTTTAACGAGCTGGCCTAAAACCCTTGTCCGAAATATTTGGTGGCGATCTCCCATAGTTAATAACCTATCCAGTGATAAATACGTATGTTAAAAGGTGGTCGCACTAGAGTCGGCATGCAACTGACAGTAGTTTTGAGGTTGATTACAACTCGCGATGCAGTCACACCAGAGGACAAAGCTCAGTTCAATATCACTTCTCAAACTGTAAAAAGCCTCCCGTTTAACCCTCATGTGACCCTTTTAAAGTCAGATTGCAGTTGCTTTGGGCCGGTGGACGAAGGCCTTCACAATCAAAATACTAAATTTACATTAAAAACACGTAAAATTACAAATTATTGCATTTGTATTTTTCACCTTTAATTAAGATGAAAGATGTTTTGGCTAACTGTGTTTCCAAATAGATATGAATGCGTTATTAAGAACATAAGACCTTAGTTTATCATGCAGTCATAATTTTGTTGTAAATGTTCACGCCATAAACCTCTCCAGCGTACAATTAGCAATTAATTAATGATCGAATGATATTTTATTAGAGAGAAAATAATAAAAATCGCTAATAATATTTTATAGGCTTAGTGAATTTCATTACTAGTTTTGATGGTTAGTGTGCAAACTTTCAATTGTAAACTACTTGAAAGACTTGGATATCCATTTGGCTTGATAAATACTACTATTTAATGCTAGCTCTCAGCAAGTAGTAGTTTTCATGCAAGTAAATCCATAAAATGTTAATTGAATCAATGAATAAATAAATTTTACTGAATAGATAATTACATTTTAAGAATAGAAGCCGCCATTTTGTGAATTATGGAAACAATTTGCCTTAAAAAACCAACATATAAATGGTAATACGTTTTTAAAATGACTCTTCAATTTCATTACGTGTTGTTAAACTAGGGTGAGAGTTATGATATTTATTGTTCGTAATAGATCTGTAAGTCCTAAAAATATTTCAAATGAGAAAAGCGGACGAAAAAACAGAAAAATAATCCATGCTCGGTAATTATAATTATAAAATAAAAAGTATTTACAATGAATTTTTTTTCACCTTAGTATGAATTACCTCAAATGTTTTTTAACATTACATTTTCATTAGGCAGTGATCTACTTCCACAAGTGTTATAGCTATATAATGTCCTAATAATATTGTATTTAATCATTTAATAACGCTTTCTCAAATGATACCTTCTTTAACATACTTTCTATTTCTTAAAAACATTTTTACAAAATGAAAACATTGTACTTTTATCCAGGTAGGTAATAACCAAGCGTAAAGATAGAGTGTAAGCAGAACAATAGGTCTTAAAGACACAGAGCATGACGTCACAAAGAAAATTAATTACGTCTCTTTGTTGCCTGAAACCGTTGCCACAATTTGGAATTAATTAAATTCTGTCAAGTACAACTGTGAAGTACTAGTTACTTTTCCCGTTAGTTTTTCCCTACTTTTTGCAGTCTCAGTTAAATTTCCTAATAAATAATATTTTGTGGGTGTATTAAGTTATTATATATTTTTCCTATTGAGTAAACTAAATTAAATACTTTGATAAGTTCGATTATGTGAGAAAACAAATAAAATTTTCATTTAGCTCTTCCATATTTTACTAATGGGATCGAAATTACGTACAACGGAATTAAAATAAACCACTCTCCAAAACATGTAAACGAGTGTTGGACCGGTGTCGCTGCAATATTATGTTCCATAAAGTTAGACACCTCACCGTCACAGAAAATAAACTTTCTACAATGAGCAGGAAACTTCCGTTTCGGATGATCGTTAAATGAAAGGCTGCTTTTGTAGCGTTGGATTTGGGGACGTTTTACTATAAGTCGGGGTTGTTCTTGTTTTATTGAGATGATTAAAGGTTTTATTCATGTTTGTCAAAGTGTTGTTTTGTACTACAAAGAAATATTAAAATATTTAGTGTACGTTTGTGTAAATTTTATACTTATTATTCTTAATAATTTCAGTATTTTATACCTGATAAGTTTCTTCGATATATCTAGATGCTTCTATACCTATAGTTTATATTATGTGTATTTATATTGCTATTTTTATTATATATTATAAAAAAAATACCCAAACAGGTCTTGTGGGTTTAACAAAGTTTACAATAGGTTATTTGTCCTTCTAGTTTTTCGTAATCAATTTGTTCACGTGCCTACTGCAACATACATCACTTTATTTTTATTAAAGATTATGATTTCAGTGTGATTTTACGTAATTTAATTTTAGAAGATCTTTTTTCCTTTGTTTTGTTAGGTTTTTTGTTACTTGATGGTTTAAAGTGTAGCAACATCCCCGTACTACAAAAGCAATGACGTATTTTAAGTCTTAAGGAAAACCTGACATTCTAGAACTATTTGGTAAATTACAAAAACGAGACAAAGAAACACTCCTTCTTAACTTCGCGATTCAACCTTTTTTATGTAAAATTTTAAAGAACAAAAACTCAATCATGTCTTTATCAAAGTGTAATGAAAATGTTGACAACAAATGAATTCGTTCCGGGAAGGAGCAACTAGTGGAATCAGCTTTGAAATTAGGGTTTAAAAATTGTGTGGAAAATATAATCGAGTTGATGGCTCATTAATGAGCAAAAAGCCAGTGTTTCCAAAATAATCATGAATATGAACAATTTATCAACTACATTGTACTGGAAAATTACAGACAATTTCATACTGAGGAATTATTTTCTGAAAATTTAAATAATTTTAAAAGTTTAAATAAGGTCAAAATGTTTAATGACGAGGTTTTATGAAAGTGTTTTATAAGGTTCTTTTACATAGTCAATTTTTTAAATGTTAGATTCAATTTGTACTTTAAAAAAATCTGCAATAGCATAAAATAATCTGACGCGCAGTATGCCCGCAAAATATAACAACTAGAAGACCTAGTTATAAAATTTTACAACAGTACATAAAACTGTCTGGAGCTCCAAAATATGTCACTCAAAATTTCCACATGCCTGAATTACATTGTAGTTGTAGTGTTATAGAATTAAAATGAGTTACTCTAATGCTAGGCCTACATATCGTCCAGTAAACATTTGTGACCGTACTAGAGCGAGTTCAATGGAGCACTTCTGTACATCGCAATTACGCCGTCGGATACTGTTATAAAATATGCTTCTAACAAATATGATTAAAATAAGCTGCCGTTACTGTATATAATTTTTAATATTTTAATCATTTTCCCTTGAGCTACTAGATTTTATTAAAAAACAATTGAACATTATTAGTATGTAGCACTTATCTATAGCAGCATTTCCTTTATTACTATTGACAATGGAACACATCTTTCAAAACATCCGGCTATTGTAACATACAATACGCTTAAGCCATTCTTTCTTTTTTTTACAAGACGTACGATTTTTATTATAAGAAATATATTTACATGGACATTTACCTTATGATTTCAACCCATACACCAGTTACATAATATAGTATGTCTTAAGAGTTATATCTATATCTATAACGTGTTCTTTAACTGGCCAACTTTCTGATTTAATACCTTTTCCATTATTGTATTTATTTTAACAATTATTACATTTTAAAATTGCCAATTTTTTACGTAGATTCAGAACGGAAAACTCTAAGATGATGGTTCGTGGCTAAAACCCAAATCTAGCCAAAGATGGAAGTAATGAATGTCTGTCAACAAACTTGAACTTGAAATGTTATACTGTATTAAATTAAAAACAGTTATAAAGGCGACTTTAAAACCGATCACTAGGAAGTGCAACGAGATTTCATCCTCAGGGAACACTAGAGGAGTGTCCATCGACTTGTAAATAAATCGAGATGGAATGCGTATGTACCAATCTAACAAGCTCTTTTTATGAAAGAAAGAATAAGTTAAATTAAATCGTTTGGTAAGTAATGAAATGGGAATACCTGGAAAGAAAGATACTCTGCCAGAAAAAAAACCCGCGGGAGGTCATTCAGGAACCGTGGATGACCTAAAACATAGGGAGGATTATTACCTTACAAATACCTTGTTAGTGAGGCTATTCGGCGTATTATAAACTGAATCGGGCAAGTAAAGAAAAATATTAGTACTTACTTTGGAGTTGGGGCGCATCCATCGGAGTTTCCCTTCATTTTTTATATATTTAAAAATATCCAATAATCAGCTCTTTTTATAATTATTTCTATCCAACCATATGATCTTTTACAGACCACGTTGGCCTTCAGGTCGTCACTTATCTTGTAGATTTACCCCTGGTGGCAGATGGCGTTACTAAAAGGATTATAGCTCCCATTTCGAAACTGGTAAATTTATAGGATTTTTCCTTTTCGCTCTTCACGTAAAAATTATTTTTTAGTGGTTACGTCTGAACATTAGGAAAATTGCAAGCACCCGGATTCCGACCCTCCATAAATTCAAGCGGTTATTTATGATATTGACCCTGAGTCCAATCACTTGTTACATAAAATAGTATATCAAAAAGGAGATTTATCTATCTCTATAACGTGTTAGTTTTCAAACCTTTCCTTTATTGTATTTATTTTAACAAATCATACATTTTAAAATTCTGAATGGAAACATTTGCCCGTTCATATTTCACCCCGTCTTCACAGTAGCTAGATTAAACCATTGGGAATGGTATATTTATAGGTTATGACTGAATTTAAACATAACAATACATTTCAATACCAAACACTCACAAAATAACTATTATTTGAGCTTACTTTGTAAGATTATGTTAAAACAAATAAAAGACACACACAGAACTCACAAAATGATCAATAATTGATCTATACACGTTTCTATGACAAAGTCATCATCACCAGTGAGTGTTTCTATTACAACTCTAACTTACAAGTTGGTTTATTTATGATTTACTAGTAGCAGACTAAAAAGTCTCTTTATTCCACTTGAGACAAAATCCACTACAGCTATGCAACCCTGTGTACACGATGCTTCTCCCTTATTCCCTGTACCAGGGAACTATTATCCCATTTACTTAGTCCAATATAATCCAACCTTCTTCATAGAAGGGAATGTAATGAGTGGAGATATCTTTATGACTCCAATAGAGAGTGGATCTACTATATATTTATTGTACTTGACGCCTTTACACGTGACGCCACTATCCATCTTATATCGTGGGCTTTGAGGTCTTTACCCTTATCGTACCTATATTCAAAAACCTTTCATACTTTTCATAGCTTTTAGTAGTTCAACAGACATGTTTTCTTAAAATTCTAAAAACGTTACGAATATTCCTAAACGAATGATTCGTTTCTTCAATTCTTTAATACTCTTTTGGATTTAATATTGGTTTTTCTGATTAAATCATTTTATTTTTCCTTCAGCCTTTTTCTTTGTACAAATTTTTCCTTTCTATGTCACTTTCATAA
Source organism: Prosapia bicincta (assembly GCA_036971475.1). Lineage (NCBI taxonomy): Eukaryota > Metazoa > Arthropoda > Insecta > Hemiptera > Cercopidae > Prosapia > Prosapia bicincta. Next base: position 202,095,568 of record JBAIZL010000001.1, on the reverse strand, counting down.
AACAACTTTTTCGGTCCTACTGAACAGTTTTCACTACTCATGATATATATTCGTGTTGGTTATTTATAAGAGTTATTAACCCTTATGTAAGGGCATAGTTAAGTATGTTTTAAGTGTCCATTGCATTAATTCGTCTAATGACGTAGTTGGCTCTGTCTTTTTTTGAATTATACATCGTTTCGTTTTGCAAATGATAGAGAACATTTATTCATCTGCGAGAACATTACAAACTTTGCATTAAATTGTTGTCCTGTAAATGACTCGTTAATAAACGAATGATTATCATAAACGTTGTATTAGAGTAATAGGTAATTTGGTGTTAGAATATTTCCTTAAGACCATTAAAAATCTTAGCAGTATATTATTAATTTAATTTATGTAAGTAAAAATATTTCATTGTGTGAATATTTTAATGGTTTTTCTGACTAATATAAACATAAAAATATATTTTAAGTGAAATATAATTTAAACTCCCATTAGGAGTCGCCTACTAAATGTATAACCGTTTAGGTAATACAACGCTCTTTGTTCTTTAATGACGTCACTGTAAATATATATCCACTATGGAAAATGTTTATAACAAAGAACTATAAAATATCCCAAAATGTTTTACTAAACATTGGCCGATTACGAAAGATCAAATATAAAGATTATATGTCTTTATATATAGTAATAAAACATGAAAGGTAATGACTTGTAATATAACAACTTCAAAACGCACTTTGGATACGAAACTACAAATTAACGTCTTTTCGGGTCCGGGCTTAACAATAATGTTCCTTCACGCTGCAGAAGGTTTATTTCCCTTAGCGGGGAGATTATCTGCCTTTATTAAATGTAATACTTTATCGTCACAATCACAAACTCCAGTCCCAGCCTTAATTTGAATATTATCAAATGTAAGGGCTTGTCAACCATTCCATTTTATTCAATTAAATCTGTGTTGTGATATGTGATAGATCTGAAGAAATGAGTACATGCGCAAAACATGAGAAAGAGGAGAATTGAAATAAATACTGAATCTAAATTTTACATGACCACAAATTTATAATTTTGCAAAGATAAGCTATTAGGTATTCATAATTAATAAAAAAGTACGTCAGACCAGATATTACAGACTGGTGTATAATTTCAAATATTCCATTTTAAAAGTAATCTTCTAAGTCCTTAGTCTTTTAGAATTCTATGTCAAGAAACAAAAACGCTAAAAATACAAATTAGCATAAATCCGATATTTTAAAATAATAAAATACATTAATATTATACATTAAAAGACCTAACATGAACTTAATCACTGAGATAATTAATTTTTTTTTAATTTTACAGTTTAATATATTTATTCGCTTTTACATTTGATTAAATAGACCTTAGTAAATTAACCTAATTAATAAATATAGGCATTACCAAATCTTATAGTAATAAATTGATCTCATTACAAAATCTATACCTATTGGTAAACAAATTAAAAGTTTAATTCTAATAAATGACATATTTTGACTTAGAATGCATACCTATTACCGATAAAGTACAACCCAGTAGGAAATGTATCTTACGAGTGATAAAATTAATTTTGATGAGCAACCATGGTGTTTCTCATATAATCAATACAGTTTCTCTGAATATTTAGGAAATTAGATTTGAAAATGATTTAAACATAACCTTCAAATAACCTGAAAGTGAAGGCAAAATACGTGTTATTTTTACTATCTATGTTTTTGCATTCCAAAATCTCCTGATATTATTCATTGACGTCCAAATTGTTACACACTACTTTATGAATTCCTAAATGATGACATCACTTCTAGGTAAGAAGCCTTCAAACAATGCGTCATACGTAGTTACACTCTGAAAACAAAATGTATTACCAGCGTTCAAACAAATCCCAAAGACATAAATTGTGTAGGGTTAACAATGGATCCAAATACCAAAATAATTGCAACACATAGGATAAATTTATTATTGAGAGCGAATTATATTGTTAAGGCTTTCTGTCAGAATGAAGCTTCTACAATAAGATATTGGAAGTGTTAATTTAAATTCAATCAAACCTTTGTACATCGAGAAGCCTAACCAGATGCGGAATTCCTGAGATAGAGCAGATATAAAGAGAAGACCGACGAGATACTCTAGAGGGTATGCGTTTAGGTTACAAAATGATTAATAAACAGAGACTTATTTATGGTGAAGAAATTATTTGTGATAGCGATAAAAGTATAATGAGCCTATGCCATAAAACAGAGAGAGAGAGTATAATAATTATTTTTACTTGCTATCTTCAATATTTAATTTAGTATCACCTATTTCAAACATTTTGTCTTTCTGTTCCGTTGTTAAAGGATAGTGTATGTCCCGCATAAAAACATCTAGATACCTTCTATAGGCCTATGTGTCGTCCTACTCATATACAACCTCATCGCACCTAATCTCCACTGTCGCTTTCCTTGTTATATAGTATGTTTCATTAAACGTAAAATAGAGAGTTTCTGACAACAAAAAAAGTGTTCAATTGATAGATTAACTTCGACTTATAGACATATTCTAATAAACGGTACAAAAACATACAACTATGGTGATTTTATAAAAAAAAGCACCTAAAAATGTGAAGGATATAAGTAACATGTTATCATAACAGTATATCACAAACATATTACGTATGCTCGTTTCATTGATAGTGTTGAAGAAACAACCTGGTTAAACGGAACCAGAATCGCTGTACGTCGTTAAATTTAGAATATCAGCCTTTTTAACGACTCTGTAACAATTAATTACTGAAGTTATCAAACCCGAAGAGCAATAACATCCATTACGGAATTAATTAAAGAAAATGATTTTGGTTTCATGAATCACTAATTTATAGAAACATTAATGGATATTATTTCCTTTTTTGTAGTGAATTAAAATTGTAGGATAACATTCATTCAAAATACGATTCAAAAACCTCTAACCACAATTTTTTTAAAATTAAATCTTATTTACATTACGGGTACCAAAACCATCGTCAGAGGCAATATGTACGGAGTATTAGGGTTTCGAATGCATTATTAGTTAATATCTAATCAGGGTAAATTATTAAAATATTTAGTAACAATAATTGTATAATAATGTTTATGAGATGTTTTATTAAAGTGTCTGAACAGTGCCCACTAGCACATAAAACCACATAAAAATCTAAAGAAACACAACCAACAATAATGGTTAGGAGAAAGTGCTGTATCTAACCAATATTCCGATTCAGTCGCTGCGATCCATATGAGTAAATATTATACTAACCCTTATGGGCATCACTTGTGAGCTCAGCCCTACTACTCTATAACTTACTTTTTGTATTTGGAAGATCTAAAGGCAATATTCAGCTAATATTATACCTATTACTCTATAACTTACTTTTTGTATTTAGAAGATCTAAACGGAATATTAGGCTAATATTATACCTATTACTCTATAACTTACTTTGTATTTAGAAGATCTAAAGATAATATTAAGCTAACATTATACCTACTTCTCTAAAACATACTTTCTATTTAGAAGATCTAAAGGCAATATTAGGCTAACATTATACCTATTACTATATAACTTACTTTGTATTTAGAAGATCTAAAGGCAATATTAGGTTAACATTATACCTATTACTATATAACTTACTTTGTATTTAGAAGATCTAAAGGCAATATTAGGTTAACATTAAACCTATTACTATATAACTTACTTTGTATTTAGAAGATCTAAAGGCAATATTAGGTTAACATTATACCTATTACTATATAACTTACTTTGTATTTAGAAGATCTAAAGGCAATATTAGGTTAACATTAAACCTATTACTATATAACTTACTTTGTATTTAGAAGATCTAAAGGCAATATTAGGTTAACATTAAACCTATTACTATATAACTTACTTTTTGTATTTAGAAGATCTAAAGGTAATATTAAGCTAACATTATACCTACTTCTCTAAAACATACTTTGTATTTAGAAGATCTAAAGGCAATATTAGGCTAACATTATACCTATTACTATATAACTTACTTTGTATTTAGAAGATCTAAAGGCAATATTAGGTTAACATTATACCTATTACTATATAACTTATTTTGTATTTAGAAGATCTAAAGGCAATATTAGGTTAACATTAAACCTATTACTATATAACATACTTTGTATTTAGAAGATCTAATGGCAATATTAAGCTAACATTATACCTACTTCTCTAAAACATAATTTGTATTTAGAAGATCTAAGGGCAATATTAAGCTATTATTATAACTATTACTCTTGAACTTACTTTGTATTTAGAAGATTTAAAGGCAATATTAAGCTAACATTAAACCTATTTCAATTAAATTTAATTTATATTTAGAAGATCTAAAGACAATATTCAGCTACCATTATTACTTTGTATTCAGAAGATCTAAAGGCAAAATAAGCTAACATTATAAACTAATATATATATATATATATATATATATATATATATATATATATATATATATGTGTGTGTGTGTGTGTGTGTGTGTGTGTGTGTGTGTGTGTGTGTGTGTGTGTGTGTGTGTGTGTGTGTGTGTGTGTGTGTGTGTGTGTGTGTGTCTGTGTGTGTGTGTGTGTGTGTGTGTGTGTGTGTGTGTGTGTGTGTGTGTATGTGTGTGTGTGTGTGTGTGTGTGTGTGTGTGTGTGTGTGTGTGTGTGTGTGTGTGTGTGTGTGTGTGTGTGTGTGTGTGTGTGTGTGTGTGTGCAAACTAAACAGGACACATCTTAGCAATCCCACAAAAGCTGTATGCTAGCTAAGCTTTTAGGCAAAAATTATTTCCTAAATATTTTTATTTCATTATGTCAACAACATTACAGTTACTTCGTAAAATTCACTATAATTAAACTTTAAATTCTGTTACATATTTTTGCCACTAACCTCTCAAAAAAGAAAAGGTCAGTTCTCGGAGTAAAATTCCCATGATATACACAACTTTGAAAAGGTGGTTTATTAAAAAAAAAAAAATTAATATGTCCTTAATGAGAAAGAATAGGTCAAAACCTTCCAATATCAATCACAAACTATATTAATTAGATCCATATGTAAAACCTGAGCCTTGAATCTTTTCAAGACACCTGATACTTTTAGTGCAGCGCCACTGTTATCTCCCAAAGCACATGTGTCATTGTTACTTTAACAATCCAAAGACGTCGAGCTTGTTGAAAGTGTCAACAACAGAAGTGCTTTGTAACAAATTACAGCAGATACGAGCGGCTGTATTGTCACACTCCTCATTCTGTCGTCTACTTCACTCTGTACGTAGGACGTTATCTCATTCAGTTGAAACATAAAATTAGGTTTTGATAGTTTTCCATAACACCTTAAATATAGTAGTCATTATTAGAGTTGGTTTGTGAGTTAAGGTTACAAACGTAATTAATATACGCAACTAGCAATTATAAAACTTTAGTATCATACGCGTTTCGAATACCTATCTCATCATCATGAGTGATACAACTACAAATATATAACTTAAACTAGAAAATATATAGGGTTTAAGTTACATATTTGTAGGGATATCACTGATAATGACGACATAAGTACTCGAAACGCATAGAAAATTAAAGTTTTATAATTGTGAACTGTGTCTATTTATTTTGTTTAGAAAATTGCCTCGAGGGAATGAACATAGTTTCTTATACTCTTATGATTACACTGACTTTAGAAAGTAATATATTTAAATATCTTCAAGAAAGTACTTTATTTTAATAGGCTCTATACTTCTCTGGTTTTATTAACTTTAACCGTGGCTTGAAAGTACAGAGTTTACAATAGGCATTCAATGAAATATTTGTGACACTACAACAGTGTTACATATTCCTAATATGTCTTAAAGTACTACAATCTAGATCAAGGAGATTCGGCTTTTATTAATGTCTAACAAAAAAATGAGGAACTCGCCTTTTAGGACTTTGTAGTCCAGGAGAGACTATTCCTCATTCATAGCGTTCGCAACAAGTAGACTTAAGGTTTATATCTTATGTGACGCAATCTCAAGCCGATGGCGTAACGTTGGCACTGATTTGGTACGCATAGTAAACAGCTGTAGGGTTCTACATAAGTCTTTTCCATATAAAATGGAAATTCTTTGATAGTCGATAAACGTCAATTATATTCAAGATAAAATAAATACAATAATATAAAATTTAATAATCAAGAAATAACAAACACTATTTTAGTGTTCTGTGTTACCGTAATGATGTAAAATTCTGTAAAATACCTTGTCTTAAAATTCGTTGTCAACGATAAATAGAAACGGAATAAATCGAAATTACGTAAAGAAGTACATGTTTATACCACCCTTTACATGTAAAATAGGCAGAAATTTATTATGATCCACTATAAATTAAAAATACAAAAAAAAGATTATACCTTAAATTATATTTGAAAGTTATGTTAAAAAAATAATGACATTAGCATGTACTTATAGCATCACACATACATTTCCATGGAACAAAAAGAAACCAAATATCTAGCTACTCACTTGAACTCGAGTTTCTTCATCTAATAAAAAGAATAAAATAATTAAACGTTTCAGAAGAAATACTTCAAGCTAAAGGAATTGTTTCACTACAAGAACTTTGAAAATTAAATAATACAAAACTTCAGAAACAGGAAATGCGACGCGGTAACACTGTAAGGAAGTAGTTTGTTAAATAATTTAATAAGTTTACTTTGAAGTACTTTTAACTTGAAGTAATTTATATTATTAACTTGGAAAAACAATTCTTCACTTCATATCTGTTGTTATTTATGTTGGCAATTAAAATTAACTTTTATGAGAATCCATTCGTCTTGAGAAAGTGTGTAACTGTCACAAAACAGTTTATTTTAAATATACACTCACAAGTCTTGATAATAAAAAAAGACGGTTGCTATATGAGTCAGCAACATGTATTTTCTAAATAACGGCGATGTTTTGACAGCTGGTTTGCCATCTTCATCACACTAATAACACTTCATATAGTTTACACTACGCGCAGTTGTATTACTCTGATGACGATGGCAAACTAGCCAACGAAACGTCATCATTATTTCAAAAATCAAGGTTGATAACTCATTTACCAATCGTTCTTAAGTATTATAGTTTATTTTACAGTTTAAAAATCTCGTACACGTTTTTAGTAATTGTAAATTGTAAGTATCTGTACATTAGGAACATAGGGGTATATATACGTTTACTAATATTTAAGTATCTGTACATTAGGAACATAGGGGTATATATACATTTACTAATATTTAAGTATCTGTACATTAGGAACATAGGGGTATATATACATTTACTAATATTTAAGTATCTGCACATTAGGAACATAGGGGTATATATATACGTTTACTAATATTCAAGTATCTGTACATTAGGAACATAGGGGTATATATACATTTACTAATATTTAAGTATCTGTACATTAGGAACATAGGGGTATATATACGTTTACTAATATTTAAGTATCTGTACGTTAGGAACATAGGGGTATATATACATTTACTAATATTTAAGTATCTGTACATTAGGAACATAGGGGTATATATACATTTACTAATATTTAAGTATCTGTACATTAGGAACATAGGGGTATATATACGTTTACTAATATTTAAGTATCTGTACATTAGGAACATAGGGGTATATATACATTTACTAATATTTAAGTATCTGTACATTAGGAACATAGGGGTATATATACATTTACTAATATTTAAGTATCTGTACATTAGGAACATAGGGGTATATATACATTTACTAATATTTAAGTATCTGTACATTAGGAACATAGGGGTATATATACATTTACTAATATTTAAGTATCTGTACATTAGGAACATAGGGGTATATATACATTTACTAATATTTAAGTATCTGTACATTAGGAACATAGGGGTATATATACATTTACTAATATTTAAGTAACTGTACATTTTATAATATGTAAGTAATTGTACTTTCAGTAACATTTAAGATGCTGTGCCTACATTTATTCACAAATAAGTTATTGTACATTTAGTAACAAGTAAGTAGCAAAAAATGTGGTAAGATTTAAGTATCTGTGCACTTAGTAACATATAAGCTTGAGTGCATATATTACACAAGCCTGTTCATATTACAGTATGTGCTACTGTATATTTATAATAATGCAATTACCTATACATTTAGTAACATGTAGGTAATTGAGCAATTAGTAGTGTGCAAGTAACAGTAAATTTAATAGCAAGCAATTAACTGTTCATTTATTAATACGTAAGTAATTTTATAATACATCTATATAACTGTACATTTATAAACATGTAAGTAACTGTACATTAAGCAATATGTGTAAGTAACTCTACATTTAGTACAATGTAACTAACTTTGGATTTAGTAACATGTAAGTATTTGCCATTTACTAGCATGGAAGTAACATTGCATTTAGTATTATGTAAGTAAGAGTGTATTTGTCATTATGTAAGTAACTATGCATTTAGTAACGTGTAAGTGACGGTATATTTAGTAACATGAAGTATTTGCACATTTAAGATCATGTGGTAACTGTACAGTTAGTAATATGTAAGTAACTGTACATTTAATAACATGCACGTAACTCGACCCTTTGCAATCTGTAAGTAACTGTACATTTAGTCACATGTAAGTAGCTTAACACTTCTCAATATGTAAGTAACTGTGCATTTAGTTATATGTAATTAACTCAACACTTAGCAATATATAAGTAACTGTACATTTAGTCACATGTGAGTAACTCTACACTTAGCAATATGTAAGTAGCTTTACATTTAATAACATGTATGTAACTGTACATTCTATGACATGTGCGAGTAAGTTATTATACATTTAGTAACATGTAAGCAGCTCATCACTTAGTAATATGTCAGTAACTCGACACTTTGTAATATGTAAGTAGCTATACAATTAGTATAATGTAAGTAACTGTAGATTTAGTAATATATAAGTAAATCTACACTTGGTAATTTGTAAGTAACTGTAGATTTAGTCACATGTAATTAACTCTACGCTTGGGAATATGTAAGTAATTCTACGTTTAACAATATGTAAGTAATTGTACATTTACTTACATTATAAGTAGCTGTACATTCCTTGACAAGTGCGAGTAAGTTACTGTACATTAAGTGGCATGTGAGATTTTGATTTCAAATATTTGCCTATAAGAATAAACTTCGAATTTGAAATTTACTCTTCATCATTATATTTTGTTTTCTACTAATGTAGTTTAAAGAATACATTTTTTTTCATTGGTGATATTCTTGAGAAAACAAAAATTATCCTTCGGCACGTCAAATTACGTTTATTTATCCTTTACATGATCTGTGCTCTAAGATTAATTGTAATATCATAACTTTATTCATTAAAATACATTATTAACTTAAATAGTTTGTATTTATTACAAGCAAATATGATAAAACATCTGGTCTTGAACTTCATTGTGCTACTGTTTATATTAAACTCTACTAATATTTCATAATTAATGATATTTATCAGAAAACAATCTTGTAACCGTCCTTAACATATAACCAGGTATTTTTGTTATAAAGAATACTACGATATAAGGACGGCTACAATTACATTAAAGAATGGTTATTACTAAATTTTTTTTAAAATAAAACAACATAAAGCAGCATAAAATCACAATTTTATCCCATAATATGTAATAAATATATTATTTGTTAGAAAAAGTTGTTTTTAATGAGAAAAATACAGGTGTTATTGAGCTGCTGGAATACGTTAGTGTTTGAATGAAAATATGTTTTTCTGTATAATAATAACTAATTCAAAATAGATTAATGGAGCTAAAATTGTTTTTTTTCTAATTTCGAAGAAACGTATCTGGACAGAGAAAATCTCCGTTTTCAATAAAGTACGGTTTCATTTTCATTCATTTCTCATATTTATGTAAACTGTTCATCTAAGTATAACTACGCAGTTACACAAGAATTGTTATTACACAATAATAATTCTGTAATTCACTACTAACTCGCTAATTCACGTTTACACTACGTAGTTTGACATGCAATGTTAAGAGACATGTATATCAGTTGGAACATGAACTTTATATAATTTTTTTTTTTTTTTAATTTACAAAATTATAAAACAATGCAGTAATTAATCGATATGGATTATAGATATTATATTTTACTACATCCAGATAGAATCGTCTTTTTAAAGCTACAATTATATTTAAAACAAACAAAAAACACCTATGCTATTGTTGTGATCGACTTTTATCGATAATAATACGTCAGTAAAGTTCTGTTCATAGCTGGAAGACTGTTCCAGAACAATATTCTCGTCAGGTCTGCCAATTGACTGTAAACAGAGGGAAAATTTACCGTCTAGATTTGAACGTGATATGAAAAGGTCATAAGACCGATTACGCAATCAGAAATCTACTGCAATCACAGAAAATTAGTCGTTAGTTTATTTTAAAATTTAATTTTTTCCAATACAACTAATAATAGTTTTTAATATTTGTTTTTTTTGGCACTATAATATACTCTCAAACTCTGTTTACACAAATTATTTGTAGATTGAAAGCTTAGATGTAAGCGTATGACTGTTCTAGTGATTGATTGACTAGGTGGATTAGTATGCACTGCAAGGGTGCATTAATATGAACGTAAAACTACGGAGCTTGATCCTCGGTAAAGCAAAAATATTTCAATCAGGTCAATGTGTGGACCATCTAGCGATATCCCTAAGGTAACAAAGGCGTTTTAGACTAGTGCTTAAGCAATTGTTTTCCTTGAATACCACAACGTATGACCGCTCCTAAGTAATCTTATCATTATACAAGGAGTCTTTATTCTTACGTATTATTCCTAGTGAATAAATGTAAGTTGTAAACTTTCATCGGCTAATCCTTGCCCTTTTCAAGAAAAGTCAGTTCCCCGCAAGGTGCGGTCTTAGCCACAAGCCTCTCTCACCATGAGTGGCGCAGTGCTTTTGCGTTTGTTATATGCAAGACGTCGTTATAATCGCAAGTCTCCCGTTGCGTTCAGCGTGACGTAGCTTTCTTTTATAGTTTTTCGTTTTCTTCCACCGTTTGGTGCAGATATTATCAGACAAACCGCTATATGAATTGTGTAGTTAATAGTACATGGCATTTACTAATTTGATTCAAATGTAACTCTTTTTCTTGTGTAGGTAAGTAAGGTGTACTGGGTGCACCAAACCTCGTCGTCATCACAATATTGAGGACAATAGTGAATGGGACATTTTATGCTTCAGGTGTGTGTACTTTCGTATTTTAACATTTATTTTAACATGGCATCTTTTGTGTTCTAACCGTTACCAGAAATTCAGTATAATTTTATCTCAATGCATTCCATAAAATCTAATAAAATTAAACAATACGATATAACAATATAATACAATTATTAAAAAACAAATTTACTATTATTCTTTATTTTTCCGATTATCGAATTGACCCAAGCCCACCCTTCTTTATTGCACTGTAAAGAATATGGGGAGTTCTATTTGTAAATTAAATTAATAATTTATGAATTTTATTTATAACTATTTAAAATGTATCTCTTATGTCAATCCGATTAGGAAAAAAATAGGGTTCATAGAGGACCCAATTTTTAGATAGTTAGGTAACGTAACCTATTGCTGTTGTTCTATGCTGCTCGCGGGAAGTAGAATCTCAAGAAAAGAATGTCATGACAGTTAAATATCTGACTGTAAAATAAAATAGTAATGATAGTTCTCATTATATACATAAAATATTAATTATACATTATACATCAAACACAATAAAAATTATTATTATATTAAATTATTGTTTAGTTTCTTGTTACATACGAATTTTGTTTTGAACAAATTGCATTTATTATACATTCACTAATTATAAATGTTTGCCAAAGTTCGAAATACACTTCCTTGTATGTATTTACTGTGACTTGAGGCACCTCCTGGAAGCACACAAACGTGACACGCCCACAGCAGTAATGAATTATCACATCAGATAAAAAGGGGTCGATAAACGGAGACACATACCCTATATTTTCTCACAATAGGTTTATTAACAAATTTATTAAAAAAAAACAATCTCTGGCTTTTTACTAAATCATTTCTTTCAAATAAATATCAAACCAAAACCGAGTTACAAATCTTAAAACAACTTGATTCAGATATGTTACAGAACTGCCTTTCCTTATTACCCAGCTACCCAGCCAGAGTAATTCTATAAACATCCCAAGGGGTCGGATTGACATTAAAATAAGTCCCTTGCAAGGTAATAGAGACATCAGGGATGTCATATGTTTCTCCCCTGTGGAGTTGTAATATCTCTGACTATGACATGTGCAGTGATGGAGGAAGTTTTCTCTCCTTTATTTATCCTTTGTTGTTTATTTAGTACAATTTTTATTGTTTGATTTAAAAGTGGAGGATATTAATAATAAGCCAATATTGCATCTAGCTGTCAACAGACTACATTATTTTTATTTGCTTAAACCTATGTGTGCTCTTTTAAGTATCTAACGAGCACTAATAAGTATTTATACGCATGCATTATTAGACAAATAACTTCTAACACTAAAATTGCGTGAACAGAAATAAATATAGTATTATTTTTGAAGAAAGGAAGCCATTGGATTGGAAAATGTTAAAGTGTGCGACAGTGCGTTATGAAACCTAAGGAGGGATGGAAATAATTGTTACTAAGGTGAATTTTAAATAAATTCTACAATCGTGACAGGTAATCATAACAGGTTTAGGCATAAAGAAAATCAAAACTTTCTATTTTGTTCCTCTTGTGATGAATATTTAAACCACTTACGGTACACAACTGTCCCACAATAGGGAGATGCACTTATTAAATGTAACATTTCACAGTATGAGACCCCTTGTGTTGCTGTTGCTAGGCTATACAATAACGGACATTTTATTAAACTAATTAAGGGAGTCTCCTACCGTATGAACAAGCTGTAAGAGCATAATTAACATCTACTCCGCGCTAGTTATAATTTATCTTTTCACTAACATTATAAAAGTCACATTTTAAAAAATAATTGCTAATTCCACTTGCGGAAAATATTTAAGGTTATTTTCATGTACACTGAGGAAATATGTAATAATATATAATTTGTTAAATAGGAATTTATAATTGAAATCTATACCCCTTGAAAGATAGCTTATATTCTTTAAAAAAAAAAATAGTTACACTGCTTTACTACCAACTTTGTGAGACAAGAATATGAATATATATATATATATATATATATATATATGTTCGAGAGCCTTAGTTTGTGAAAGTAGGTACTTTATAGACATGGTATTTGTAACATGGTATTTGTAACATGGTATTTGTAACTTGGTATTTGTAACATGGTATTTGTAACATGGTATTTGTAACTTGGTATTTGTAACATGGTATTTGTAACATGGTATTTGTAACATGGTATTTGTAACATGGTATTTGTAATATGGTATTTGTAACATTGTATTTTAGCATTTTGCCCTAACCTATATTATACCAACAATCACCCGTGTAACTGGTAACGAGTGGTAAGAAAAACAATCCTACTTTAAAAAAAATACATTGAAATAAAACACCTTTGACATCCATAAGCTTAGAACAACATGGATGAAACATAAATTTTAACTTGATTTTTGGAAAAACAGACATACGTTACCTCACGGATGACGCTTAATAGAACCTGACATAACTAACCAGAGTTCGAACAGAATAAACCTCACAATCAAAACAATCACAATATAGGATTGGAGTTAATTAATTTATAAATACAAGCGGAATCAATTCAACCTGCACGAATATAATACAATACACATTACATATCTGGAACGAAATTCCAGGAAGGATTATCTATTGCAGCATATGCACGCCACAGTTAGCACTAGTGTTATTTATAAGGCTCTTTTAATAACCTTGTTGTGAAATAATTTTCCTTAACTCAATATAAATTATAAATGCGCTGGCCATACACCATAACAACTACTTGTTTCCTATTCTCTAAATTGCTAAATAATTATTTAGTCCTGATTATAGTGTTGAGTTACAAAAATACTATCAAGAGCTAGAAAATTGTGTATTAAATACATTCATGCGCGCGCGCGCGCTCACACACACACACACACACACACACACACACACACACATACACACACACACACATATATATATATAACAAATTAAAAGTATTTCAAAAACAAGAATACTTTTAATGAATATATTTATTCAAAGCTTTTCGCCGATAAATATATATGTATTTGTTTTATATATTTATTTATTTTATATATATTTGTGCGTGTGTTCGAAAATAGCGTTTTTGCTCTAAAACATTTATTTAAGTCATAAAATATTTCCATACTTCGTTATTTAGGTCGTAAAACATGTTGATATTTTTTATTGTTTGGTATTACTGTCTGCCAACTTTCAATACCTTCTACCATAGATTTCTCAGTGTTAGGCCTTATTTATCCTCATATTTTCCTTCCTTACGATTGTTTAACTTTGTTTCTAACGCTAAGGAATTTACCCACAGATAGTGCAGTCTGCACGCAGACGAGATACTATTGGGTTTTCATGTAACGCTTGATGTTTTGTTCCTCCGATACTTAGTAATTTGTATGAGGTGGAAATCTTCTGACGTCATAATTTTGTTACATTAACCATGACGACCAATTATAAGGTTAACATTTATCCATTTACCTAATTTATAAAACTACTTATTTACTAAAGACCATTTTTAAAATGTTTTTTTTTTATTCCTGGATTACATTTTTTTATTGATTATGTACAGTAGACAATATTTGATGTTTCTTCAATAAAGATTCCTGAAAGTCTGATATTGTGTATATTTTTTTACTGAGTAATTTGAAAAACATAATGAAATTAAGACAACAGTTGGAAGAAGGACTTTAGGGGATTTAATCAATAAAAACATTTTGCTATTTATTGGGTAAAATATAATATTACGTGTACATATTCCTTATGATAATTTGTAAGAAACTGCATTACAGAAACTATTTTAGAAAGATGGGTAAAGCGATAATCCAATTGGGATGAATTAATTTTGAGACATTACTTGTAAAATTTAATGAAGAGATACCCGGCTTATATCAATAAAATTAATATTACATTCACAACCAATCTCACGTGAAAACTGAAAAATTACTTTGACATCTATATTGACTATCACTGCTCGGTCACTGTTACATCACTGAGAGCACTGAAGGCACCAACACGTGCCGACGTATGCGGCAAATGTATCTTCATGTTTCAGAAATACTGAACCACTCCCGCTCAAAGTTAGTTATACCTCACTAATAAGTGGGTCTGGACGTTTGGCAGAATGGTTTTCAATCAATACACGACATAACTATTTCATGAAAGGCTGATACTGCCCTATAAACCTCCGAAGTATCAGAGTCCATATCGTAGATTGCTTGTTTAATCCAGGTCACATCTATGTCTTATCAGATTAACTGTTTGTACTAAGACGTTTGTGGGATCAACACAGCTGTCCGCCAAAAGGTGGATAGTGTCATTAGTGATATATAAACAGCTGTATGGTTTACTATGGTCTCAATGGCAATTATTCTGAAACGAACAAAAGATTAGCGGTTTTATGTAGAAATAATTATATAAAAGAATTAAAGCGTTCCTAGAGGTAATATATCGAAAAAATATCTATTTTTATTGGGATATTTATTATAATACGTTTTTAATATTTAGAGTTTCTACGATATTCCGAAGACAAAGTGAACAATATTAAGGCTTCCAATTAATACGGGTTCTAGTATTTCTGTGTTTAGAAATTCTCAAATATCCATGTAATAATCATTTTAAAGGTTGTTTTGCCTATAATACGTAATTTAACCACAAAATGTATAGATTTTTCTATTTTTATCGCTACTAAATCCGAAACTGCCGTCATAAAACAACACCATTTCAATATTGGAAACTATAAAAATGGACGTGTTCACCAGAAACATCTTTTTTTGACAAAATATAATGAATTAATTTTAGATTTACATGTGAGACAAAAACATTTCATAAAAAGGGAAAGGTACGGAACATAACAGTTTAGTCCCATTTGGGTTAAAATAAGGGAAAAAATATGAAACAGCTGATTTTATGTTACAGTATATGTGGTAGAACAGCTGTTTTAGCACATAGGTAATGCCAATATATTTATAATAAATGTAATTATTTAACAAAATGTAACTAAATTAAAATGTTTATTTGTTGTCGTGTGTCGGAATTGAATTTCAATTTTTTTAATACTCTGTACATATTTCAACATGGTATTTTATCATTTGGTCTAATCTACATTATAGCAACAAACCACCCTTGTAACTGCCGTCAGGTGGGAAAAAACAATACTACATATAATAAAACTATATTTAAATAAAATGCCATTTATACCTATAAGCTTAGCACAACCTAGGGTAAATGTAAAATTCAACTTGATTTTTGGAAAAACTAACATACGTTACCTCATGGGCGGCGCTCAATAGAACCTGACATAACTAACCAGAGTTTGAACAGAATAAACCTCACATTCAAAACAATCACAATATAGGATTGGAGTTAATTAATTTATAAATGTAAGCGGAATCAATTCAACGTATACGAAATTAATACAATATACATTATATATATATATATATATATATATATATATATATATATATATATATATATATATATATATATATATATATATATGGAACAACATTCCAGGATACAATTTATAGCAGCCTGTGTAGGCCACAGTTAGCAGTAGTGTTTAAAGCTATTTCAATGATCTTGTTGTGAAATAATTTCACTTAATTCAAAATAAATTATACTTTATTACAAATTTTAATTTTATACAAAATTAAACACTTTCATAATATCATAATTCTTTAAATCGTAAAATAGTTTGATAATTTTTATTTTTAGCTTTTACTGTCCGGAGCGATAAGAATGTTGCCTCTGGTGAAATAACGGCTCACAGAGTTTGCGATTAAACTTCCACATTATTTCATTGATTAACACGGAGGACAGTCTCTGCTAATATAGGTATAGTAACAAGGAAAGTGTTAATTGGTACGACATTTCATCATCTAAATAATGCTAACAACAAAATTAAAAACGAGTTCAGGCTTTGCGATTTAAAATAATATGCGGATAGTAATAATAGCTAAAAAAACAATAATGGTTAGGAAGTGCTCTGGGTCATGGCCTCATAATGTCTTTCCTATTCAACGATTTTTAAACTTTGTTTCTACTGAAAAGAAGACAACCAATGGATTAATGGCATAGGGGGAAATAATCAATAAAAACAGTTGCTTTTCATTAGCTATTTTATATATTAAGTGTACATATTCCTTATGGTGATTTGTAAAGAAACTACATCACAGAAATTATTTTAGAAAGGTGAGTGAATGGAAACTCTAATAGGGGTGGATGTGCTTAGGGTCTATTATTGTAACATTTATAAAGATATACACGCTATATATAGATAAAACGAATGTTACATTCACAACCAATCTCACGCGGAATCTATAAAATTACTTTGGCATCGATATTCGCTGTTACTGATACATGACTGAGAGCACTGAAAGCACCAACACGTGCCGGCGTATGGGGCAAACGTATATTTATGTTTCAGAAATACTGGAAGCTAGTTATACCTCACTAATCTGTAGGTTTGGACGTTTGATCAAATGGTTTTCAATCAGTACATGTAATAACTAAGTCATGAAAACATGCCACTGCCCTATAAACCTCCGAGTAACCAAAGTCTACGTCGTAAATTGTTGTTTAATCCTGGTCACATCTATGTCTTGTTAGATTAAGTAATTACATCAAGACGTTTATGAGATCACCACAGCTGTCAGCTCAAAGGTGGATAGTGTTGGTAGTGATATGTAAGCAATATTATTTTCTATTATAACCTCAAATGCATTGTTCAGATATAAAAAAGTAAGTGGTTTTACTATCAAATGATAATAAAAAAACACTTAAAAGGAAAAAAATTAAGAATTAAAAATATTTGTATAAGCTACAGACACGAAAAAAGCTATATAATATATTCAGATTATGTTTAAAATGACTTTAATTAGTTTATCGTTTTATTTACTAATAATTTTTAAATACGTTTTGTCATACATAAAATACTAAGGTATTCTAAATACAAAGTAAACAATATTAAAACCTCCAATCAACACTGATTCTGTTATTTCCGTGTTTATAAATACTTAATTTCCTTGTAATAGTCAAACAAAAGGTTTTGTTGCTTATGTAATGTAGCCACAAAATGAATCGATTTTCTCATTTTTATCGCTACTAAATCCAAAACTTGATTGTAGTGTTCAGTTACAATTATACTATAAAAAGTTCGTATATCTGTTCATTCAGAGAGTTTTTGTAGGAAAAATTCCTTCAACTCATAAATTACTTTCATGATTTCATATTTTTTTTGTCGGAAATGTTGATAATTTTTATTTTTAGGTTTTACTGTCTGCTGATAAGAATGTTGCCTCTGGTGAAATAACGGCTGACAGAGATTGTGATTATACTTGCACATTATTTTATTGTTTAAGTGTTAAGTGGTATGACACTGACGTCATTTCATCCTCCAAGCCACGCTACCAACCAAATTATAAACCAGGCTTTGAAATTTGAAATAATATGCGGATTTTAATATCAGATAAAAATACATTCATGGTTAGCAAGTACTCTTGGGAATGGCTACATATTGTCTTTCCTATTCAACGATTTCTCAACTTCGTTTCAATTGAAACGAAGACAACCATTAGAGAAAGGGCATAGTAGGAAATAATCAATAAAAACAATTACTTTTCATTAGCTAAACATAAAATATTGAGTGTATATATTCCTTATGGGGATTTGTAAAGAGACTACATCACAGAAATTATTTTAGAAAGATGGGTAAAGGGAGGGAAACTCCAATAAGGGTGAATGTGCTTAATATTGCA
Organism: Prosapia bicincta; assembly: GCA_036971475.1. Classification (NCBI taxonomy): domain Eukaryota; kingdom Metazoa; phylum Arthropoda; class Insecta; order Hemiptera; family Cercopidae; genus Prosapia; species Prosapia bicincta. Next base: position 202,076,574 of record JBAIZL010000001.1, on the reverse strand, counting down.
ACATTACTTGAAAACATGTATAAAGGAATACACGCTATATATAAATAAAATGAATGTTACATTCACAAACAATTTCACGTGGAATCTATAAAATTACTTTTGCCTCGATATTCACTGTCACTGCACGGTCACTGATACATGACTGAGAGCACTGAAAGCACCAACACGTGCCGGAGTATGAGGCAAACGTTTATTTATTTTTCAGAAATACTGGTAGTTAATTATACCTTACTAGTCTGTAGGTATAGACGTTTGATCAAATGGTTTTCAATCAGTACAAGATATAACTACGTCATAAAAGCATGCCACTGCCCTATAAACCTCCGAGTAACCAAAGTCTACATTGTAAATTGTCGTTTAATCCTGGTCACATTATGTCTTGTTAGATTATGTGATTGCATCAAGACGTTTACGGGATCACTACAGCTGTCCCAGCTATCAAAGGGTGATAGTGTTAGTAGTGATGTATAAACAGTATTATTTTTTATTATAACCTCAAATGCAACTTTCCAGATAAAAAAAAAAATAGTAAGTGGTGTTACTATCCAATCTTTATAAAGAAAACTCTTAAAAGAGATTAAAAATAAAGAGTTTAAAATATTTGTAGAAGCTATAGGCCCGAACAAAAAAGCAACATATTTTAATCAGTTTTTTAATTAGAATAAATTACATTTTTAACAAGTCGAATTATTTTACCTTCTTACTATTGAATTTAAAATAAGTTTTGTAATACAAAGAATAATAAGATATTCAATAGAGAATATAATATGTTTTAAAGCATCCAATTAATACTGATTCTGTTATTTCCGTGTTTATAAATACTTAATTTCCTTGTAATAGTCAAACAAAAGGTTTTCTAGCTTATGTAATGTAGCCACAAAATGAATCGATTTTCTCATTTTTATCGCTACTAAATCCAAAACTGCCGCCATAAAACAACACCATTTCCATATTGGAAGCTATTAAAGGCATGGGTTCACCGTAAACTTCTTTTATAGGCAGAATTCAACGAGGTATGTTACAGCAAGAACGGTGAAACATGGGCTCAACCGTAGAAGTTAAACCTTTCCTTGAAATAGATTCGGTTTTGGTTCAGGTAAAATACTCATTTTTAAAGAGTTTGTGCCGGACAGAAGAAAATTAAATAATTAAAATTAAACTGCTTTTATAAAAGGAAGTGTCATAAAATGCAGTCTCCCTCTCATTGGATTTTTGAGAAATATTTTTATGTAATTTACTTATTTTGAAACATACAATATGTACAACAATACTCAGCAAATAAATATTCTTTGAGCTTAGCTTGTGAGGTTATGTTAAAAACAAATAAAAAAATACACAAAACTCACAAATTATTCATTTATTTACTCATATACGTTTCAATGACCAAGTCATCATCATCAGTGAGTGATACTCCTACAAACTCTAACTTACAACTCATAAATGAATAATTTGTGAGTTTTGTGTATGTTTTTAATACTCAGCAACTTAAACATTTAGGGAGCAATAGTTTATCTTAGGTTTGTAAGTTTCATCATTAGGCTTTTAATTCCACCTTAAGGATACGTTATTACCTATAGAACATGAACGATTGATGGGTAACTAACGACAGACAGACGCGTATTAACGCTACATGAAGCAGGGATCTGCATCTTATGCATTATAAAACGTTATGTTTCCGTGTGCACTTTCGCGTTTATGGTGAGATGCTTTATAAGGGGCCTGCTTGCCAGATATAATGCGCTAAGACAGTCAAAGAGGACACGTATGTTACTTATACTGTGTTCCTGAAGCTTTCTAAATGTTCACGACTTCCCTTGTAAGCTTTGTGGTTTCTGAGAGTGGCTGTTGTTTTTACTCAAGATAATAAAATTAATAATAAATATTTACATATGAATATACATTTTAGTAAATGTACACTAACAAAAATAATTGCAATTATGTAACTCTTAAAAACGCACATTTTCGCTCTTAGTGTTTAGTAAAATATTTTACTCATAAAGTACTTTTGGTCTGGAACAAGCACTGCTATCAATTGTACCCTTTCGACTGGAAACCAAAATAGTTGTAATATAGAGGAATTTTTTTACATTTTTTCAATGTAACGGTGTTTTTATTCCAAATGGTAAATAGTTGGAATATTTGTTTACTGTTTGGATATCAAATTGTTTTCCACTTAATAGTTTTTCGAAACTTTTGATAGTTGTATTATTAAGTTTGATAGAACAAAAAAAAAGGAGACACAAGTACAACCCTTTAGTCTTCCCGATGACCATTTCTACAACTAAACTATAATTTAACTGGAAAACTATTTCACCCTAACGGAAGTGTTAATTGACTGTAGTAATAAAACGTAACGCTAAATACAAACTTACATTAATTTTATCTTAAATTTATGAGTAATTGTTTTGACCATAGTTAAAAAAAAAAGTGATTTTAATTAAATAAACCTACATTTACTACCAAATGAAAGCTACTGAATTTAGCTGAACTGTTTATGGTAAACAGTTAAGGGTTAAACCTGTGGGCTATTTTTAGAAAGGTTATTAATCATTACTTGTTTGATATGAATCACTTCCGTGTTGTAAAACTGTAGGATTGTATAACGTTGGGCGTAGGTTACTTATTTTTAATTCGTTTGAAGCCGTCTGTCGTATTGCAGTTGTTGCATTTTAGTTTGTATACTCCTGGGTTATTGTATGTGTTGGTATTGTTATTAATGCTGTGTCTGATAGCTGTTTGGCTTTTATTTGTTGTCCTGTAAGCTACATTCTATCCTGTTTTTTTGAATTGGTGTGCTATTATATTTGTGAGTTTTTTATGTATGTGAGGGTGATGAAACTGTTTGTGTTCGTGTTTTTGTTGTTTGTATTGTTGTTGCTGTTCTTGTTGAGTATTTTACTGTGTAGCTTGTATATTAAATAAATGTCATATCCATTTTTGTGAGCTAAATATTTGATTGTGTATAGTTCCTCTGTGTAGTTAGTTGTAGACATAGGTATTTTATTTAGTCTGAGTAGTAAATGTTTGAATACTGCGTGTTTATGTTGTATTGAGTGGTTCGATGAATTATGTATCTGTGTGTCTGTCACAATATATACCTAAACTTCGTTGTAAGATCAATTTGTTTAAATCAGAAAACGTGAAAAAATTATTTCGTATACAGTAACTTAAACTTATCTTTTTTTTCAATTAATTATTTGCTTTATTTAATCCTTATCTCAATTCATATTTTTATTTTTTTCACTAACATTATTAAATACACTATACTTAATGCATCTATACGGATGCACTTTGATATAAAATATACCGTATTTCCGGTTTAAAACCCTACATCAGTAGCCGGAGTTTACTCTGTACTTCCGCTACATCTCTATGTAAATGCACTTCCCTCAATAATCCGCCAGAACAATCATACTTGTATTTACTCAATACTTTCCTCGATGCTTGCCTCAGGGCGAACGTCTGCACGGACAAACAGCTGCATATTGGGAGCGCATTTGCAAGTACTTTGAATATAAGCTTCAGACATTTATATGCCTTAGAATAGAATTTACATAGAACAAATATTTCAGAGAGTTTGTGAAAACTGAAGTACAAAGAAATGCGGCTCAATTGTAGACGAAGTAGTCAAAATTATGACAAAATGTGTTTATTAAATGAGATAAAATAAATTGTGATTTTGTGATGATTGTAAGGGTTCGCAAAGCTTACAAGATAAAAACTTTGGCTAATAGTTTTACCAAATATTTAGCAAAAACTTTTGGAAGTCTTGTACTAACTTAAAATTTTATTATTAGTATAGTTTGTCCTCTTAGACCCTCAACATAGCCTAGGCAGGAGCGCATATTTGTATCGCTTTCTTAGATTGAACGGTGTATCCAAGATAGGCCCGTAAGGAAGGTGAAGAATCTCTTGAAACCCCTATTATAATAAGATTCTCTATAATAAGTAACCCCTATTACTTCTCTAAATTTCTCCTTAGGTGCTCATGCTCCAGTTTCAGCCTGCCTGAGGACAGATAATGCACAGATTAAGCCATTGACCCTTCCGATCATGACCAAGGATCGTGACCAAGTGCTCAACATTCGAATACTCAGAATCCAAATAAATTAAAGTTTAAAAAACTTTTAAAGAGAAAACAATCTCTCGACATTATTCCTAAGTGTAAAGTAGATTTTAAATGCTTTTAATTCCCGCTGTACATTGTTGTCATTGGATACAATTTTTTTTATAATAAACGTTCCACATCCTTCTTTAAGAAAATGTTGTCTACCAATAGAATTTAATTGTTTATAATAATTGCTTCTTAAAAGTCTTGTGACTGACATAAGCGTTTCTATTTAGTATTATTTCTATAGGTTGATACTATAATTAAATACTATAAAAAATTTGTTTTTGGTATGATTGTAAGATAAAAACTTTGGCAAATAGTTTTACCAAATATTTAGCAAAAGCTTTTTGAAGTCTTGTACTAACGTAAAACTTTACTATTCATATAACTCCTTATATTATACAATCACAATGGCCTAGAGAGGAGAGCATGTATGTATCCCTTACTTAGAGTTAACGTCATATTTAGGCTGACCGCATAAGGAGGTTGAAGGAGTCATCTCTTTTGTCCCCCAATTTTACCTTTGAATTCACTCTAGTGCTCATGCTCACAGGTTGAGTCTACCTGAGGGCAGATAATGGTTAGAATAAAGATTTTAGTTATTTGCTCTACATTTTATTACTCAGGATCCACAGAAATTAATCTTAAAAAACTATTAGATTTAAAAATCCAAGTAAGTGTCATTGTAAGTGTTAAGTATATTTTAAATGATTTTAATTCACATTGTACTAAGTTGTCACTGGATAAGCTATTTTAATATAACAAGCGTTCCTAATCCATCCTTAAGGAGATTTTGCCTACCTATTTCCTATATTAATTGCTTCTTATTACGTCTTGTGACTGACATAAATGCATAGATTCCACTAATAATTATTTCTAAAGTTATATTATTGGGACTTATTTGTAGTTTTTTAAAACTGTTTGAGCTTTTTTAGGGATTGTTTTTTGATGATGGTGCGAGACAAAGAAGACAAAAGGAAAAGAATAAAATATTAATAATAACAAAAATGTAAAATAGATAACTCTCCTGAGAATGGAGGTGTGTGCTCTGTAGTTAGATGAATTTTAATGCTTGACATTTACGTTTTATTTGGTTTGTTTTATTCAACTTGTTGCACGATAACATGTCGATATTTGTGTAGTAGCCATGCACTGAGGAAGGCGCCGAAACTAGTCTGTTGTGACCTAATGTGTTTGTTTATTAAAAACACATTTTTGGTAAGATTTTGAGTTAACTATTTCGACTTTACCATTGTGAATATTTCTCACTAGCTAAGATCTAATTAACTAAAAAAATAAATGTGTTTTAAAACGACCAATCATAAAACAAATTGAATAATACATTAGTGTTTCATACATATTTTCGATGTTTCTATACCTCTGTGATATTCTCTTATGTTTTCCGTTATATTGATATTAATTTTTACATTTCTATTTTAGTCCATGTATATTATTTTGTATAATTATAATGGTTTAGACTTATGTAGAGGGACGCCGGATTATGTATTTATATAACTGACATTCAAACTGGTGTTCTCTGATCGCTCGTTGTAAATATTTTGTTTTTTTATCCTTATAATGTGTACTTCTTATTAATTATACATTTATATTTCTCTTAATGAAACAATAAAAGCAATGGAGTGTGTACTCCAAGTAAACCTGTGCAATGTTCATATTTTTTGTATACTTTTCCATTTCTCTTATATTATAACAACTTGTGATTTTTCCGTAATAAAGCAAGTAGCCTACTATATTTTAGAGCTACTAATTTCCTTTTATAAAATCCTAATTTCTGCGATAAGTGATGTCTATGGCAAAATGAAATAGGATACTAGGTTACGTTAAAGGAGACAAAATATAAAATCACATGGACTGTTTTGAGTGCAAGAATGCACTCTTTTTATAGGTTAGTTCAAAGTATTTAATTTACATCACAGTAGAGACAGTCCACATTTCTAAAATATTCAAGTAAGAGTGGGAAAGTTAAAACTTTAAAGTTGCCGGTAAACTTGTGACTACGTAGGGATATCTAATGAACTTAAAGTTTATTAAGGAAAGTACTGAGTTTATAGTTTGGTATTAGGCTACAAATTTCAACACGTCACAAGAAAAGTTAAAGTTTCAAAGGCTTTGTATTAAGCCTTATATTCACCGCACCAAGTTTGCAATTTTAGTCTCCCTCTTGTAAACCATCAACTAGAGAAATCTATTAATTTTGCATACATTTATTTATGGAACAAAAACCACTGTTTGCAAAAAAATATGCACTAAACCAAATTCATTACTTTCAATATATATATATATATATATATATATATATATATATATATATATATATATATATATATATATATATATATATATATAAATTGAGTGTGTATGTTGTATGTTGTGTGTTGTGTGTGTGTGTGTGTGTGTGTGTGTGTGTGTATGTGTGTGTGTGCGTGTGTATGTGTCTATTGAATATTCTTGTACATTCTTTTAACAACAAGAAAATATATTACTGTAATAATAAGAGACTAATAATTTATTAACGATAATAATAACAAAAAATATTATTAAAATGAGGTTGTAAAAATAGTGTTTAGTCAACATCTGTAACTATATTCGTAAAACTATAATATCAGCAGTATCTAGAGCCAGCTATTTTGTTGAGTGACCACACAGGAAGAGCATTATACTGATAAATACTTGATATACTTGATAATATTACTGATAATTATGTTTGATGTGAGTACTAAGGGTTGTTAGTATCTTCTCGGTATAAGTTTTCTTATTACAGGATATACTCGTATATATATATATATATAGAGAGAGAGAGACACACACACACACACACAATGTTCCTACTCTCATACATATTATATTCTCATCCAGGATACAGGATATAGCAATGGAATTGTGCTTAAGAAAAGAACATAATGATTGGTTATGGGGTTTAGGAGCATTATCATTCACGTGGATAGAATACTCTCTTATTTATAGCTGCTTTTAAACTACGTCGAAAAGAATACTCACAAACAAACATATAAAACTGTATGTATGTGAGGATATATGGCTGTTACTTTTTTAAGTCGGTATGTAGGTGTTACGCCCGAAAATGGTCAAAAGTTAGCAAAGTAAGCAAAGTTTAGAAAATTACTGTAAATTTAAATCAAATCCATATATATTTTTTTAAATTAGTGCTTTGTTATTTTTGCTACCATTACATGTACGTTGTTAGAGTCATCAACATGTATATTGGAAATCTGTGCCTTACATATATTCCTAAAGTACATACTCTCTAATATCGGGAATAAGTAGAGCGTTTTTAGATAATTTTTAGTACTTTTTTTAGACAATGGTAGAGCTTTCTATAATGTGTCTCATTGATCGACTGAAACTAACTCTATAAACATTTTTGAAAGACGGATGACTACAAGATGCATTCCTTCGATATACAGGTATGTGAGATTTATGAGTCTTTTAATCATTGTAATGCTTGGTCGAAATAAATAATTAGTAAAAGCTTGAAACTCTAGATAATTTGACCTAGAAGGTTTAACTATCGACTAGTTTTACTACCTTCCATAAACTTTCCAAATTTACAACTCTAACTGCATCTACCCTACTTCTGAGTCAACCGATACAAACGATATATATATATATAACAAACTTTAAAATGTCGACGTCACAAGAACGGATATATACGAGTTATACCCATTTAAATATTTGCAACAAAATAAAAATTCGCAAAGCTGTAAAGTGCACATGACGAGGTGTAAAACGTATAAAGTCGGGGCAGTTTATATAACTGTGGCAATAAACAAAACTATTGCCAAGTGTAAGCCTGCGTTGAAAACAATAAAATCACGGTTTATGGATCTCAATTTGTGATAAAATGGAAACCTTATATAAGGTGATAGTGCAGAGGCAAATTCCCGAGGTAACTTGGAAGCGATCTAGGGCTTTTTGCTTTCTGAAACATTATATTCAGAAGAAGTTAATACGATTACAAATTTTGGAAAAGTCATGTGACCGATATTTAGTGAGAAAACACTTCTTGTATTTATCTATAGGTACCATATACTTCTTGTATTTATCTAAGTTATTTATTATGTAATAGTAACTATTTATTGTTAAGACAATTGTGTATTACGTTCACACAAAGAGAAGGTAAGGTGCATCGAGAGAACAAAAGTTACTTTTAAACTTTATTTCACTTGCTGCTAATTTACTATAAACAAATATCATTTTATAAATTCATGTTTTCAAATATTACCTACGTCACCACATGTGTTGTGGCCACACAATTCTGATTTATAATCAGACAACCGTCTATACACTTCGACTACTTTACCGTGTTCATATTGATCGTATGTTAGTAAAAAGCCAACCGTCTATACACTTTGACTACTTTACCGTGTTCGTATTGATCGTATGTTAGTAAAAAGCCAACCGTCTATACACTTGGACTACTTTACCGTGTTCATATTGATCGTATGCTAGTAAAAATCCAACCGTCTATACACTTCGACTACTTTACCGTGTACGTATTGAACGTATGTTAGTAAAAAGCCAACCGTCTATACACTCCGACTACTTTACCGTGTTCGTATTGAACGTATGTTAGTAAAAAGCCAACCGTCTATACACTTCGACTACTTTACCGTATTCGTATTGATCGTATGTTAGTAAAAAGCCAACCGTCTATACACTCCGACTACTTTACCGTGTTCGTATTGATCGTATGTTAGTAAAAAGAAAACCGTCTATACACTCCGACTACTTTACCGTGTTCGTATTGATCGTATGTTAGTAAAAAGCCAATCGTATATATCTCCTTTTATAGAACAGAATGCACTTTAAATACCTAATTACAGGGTGATAAAACTATTGACCATATTTAGATCAAATTAAATTCAATTTTAACTTTAAATATTATTATTTGTTAAATAAAATCGGGTAGGTAAAAAGTGTATAAGAACGTAATATAACCTCGTAAAAGTCTACTTTAATTAAATTTTCCTAATCAATCAAATAAATGTTGTATAGAAAATAGATAAAACATCCATAATACAAATATATCATAACTTTTATTCTCATTATAACTTTGTATTCACCTTTTTTTAATGCCTTCTTATAAATAAATAAAGTAAATAGTTTAAGATAAAACTTAGTGAGTGTAGTAGATAACTATATTTCACAGTAACTCTTTAAGATATAAAATATTTCTAAGATATACAAATTTCACAAAACACTTATTTCTAATTCTAAATTCAAATAATATTACAAGTAATAAAAAAACTATAGTCAAATTAACTTATATCACATAATTTTAAAAAATATTTATTATTTATGGATACATACAAAAGTTCATGTGAATTTTATATGACCCTAAACTATAGACTATCATTATTTACAGATAAAAATAAATGTTATAATGATTACAATTGATAATCTTCGGGGCAGAATTCGTTGACACCAGTATTGTCAACTAATAACACCCACTGTCAATCTATGTCAAACTGTCATTTATTTAAACTCTGTCAAGCTGTCTTCAAACTCTCCTGACTTTAAGATATGAAGATTTAAATCTCTGTTGCTAAGAGTTTAAAAGTTGTATTTAAAAAAATCTAAATAAACCTAATTCTTTGATACTGTGCAGATCACACGAAAATTAGGTAGTAAATATGAGTGTAAACGTATAGCATAAGTTTTAAATGTGTTAAAGAAAGGGTTAGGCACACTATGAAAACAAAAGATGATTTCTATGGCTCAATAGCGGAGGAAAATACTTTTCGGAAATATCTTCTCCAAGGTTTTGAAGAGTTGACGCTAACTTATCGCAGTATAAAGTGAAGGTTTTGCGTGTCCGCTCCTAGCCCTTCTATTCCTAATATCAATACAAGGTTAAATATATTAAATTTATCAGTTAATAATAGTGAACTTGATAATACTCAATAACTACCTTTAAATCCCAAAATCCTATAATGGTTTTACCTTATCTATCCGTTCACAATAATTTTTCAAAATGTTTCTTTACACTTTAAATGCCAATAAAATGTTTTAGAACAGATTTCATGGTTTTTAATTATTTACGTAAAAGAAAGTGAATGGCAAGTAATGGATGGGAACGATAAGTTATCGAAACAAGTAAGTATAGCAAGAGACATGTACCATAGGTAGATTACAAATGAAAAAATTCGGAAAACGTAAATTATTACAAAAAAAGAAACAAATGCAAGAATAAAAGTAGTAGACGGAATAAACTGAAAACTTTAAACGTTTATCATATATCAATGACCAAACTGTAGACGTAGTGAGCTTGCATGTTTGACAGGTTTAGTTAATAAAACCGTTTTATTAGGGAATATATATATATATATATATATATATATATATATATATGTGTGTGTGTGTGTGTGGGTGGGTGTATGTGTGTGTGTAAGTGTGTTTGTGTTTATATATATATATATATATATATATATATATATATATATATATATATATATATTCCTAGTGTATTGCGTAAAATATTTCAATACGTCCGAATTCTCTATGAATTTTGACAGTTTCACATCCTCAGATTACCATCGAGAATCCTTCTGAAGATAGTTCAAAAATACTTTTGAACCAAGTGGAATAGTCCACTTACATTCAGGAAGGGAAGTGTTTTACGTTGATCTAAAGCAGTACACTGAAGGCACAGTTTTCATCTGTAATAATTCAGTGGAATAATTCTATTCGTAAAAAATAGAAAACCAATACAGTTTATGACATCTAATAGTTTTCATAATTATAAATAATAACCTAGAAATATTGGAAAAATACATTTGCAAGCGCAGTATTACTTTTATAATTACCGGTGAAATATTTTGCCTCTTCGATATTAGAAATAAATTACTTAACCGCATCACTTATTTTCAACCAAATAATTCTAAACTCTCGGTCTAGCAAGCTATTATAAATTCCAAAATTTACATGTGGTTCCTTTTGAAGAGCACTCCCGAATATTCTCGATCCCATCGCTGCGCGATGTCGGAGCACGCACGAGAATACTCGGTTGTTGATATTTCTTCTGTCAGAGCATACCCAATTATATATATATATATATATATATATATATATATATATATATATATATATATATATATATATATATATATTACTCTGGTTTGCCTTTATTACGCATAAGTCTTTCGCCTTTTACTAAAGATTTCGGTGGAGGGGAATAAATGATGTGTCTGTAAGTCTACTTTTTGCTTCTGTCAAAAGGCATTACTACACTATCTTTTGGTCAATATTTGAACCTCATCGGTATTTGTTAAGCCATCTATTGGTAAATATTTGAAATTCTTTGGTGTCATTTGGTAGGGCATCTATTGGTAAATAATTGAGGTAACTTTTAATGTTTCTGTAATGCTTTTTCATCAAGTAACCATCTGGAAATCAGCTGACATTTCATACTAGTCATATTTAGAAATATGTTAGAAATATTTTTATGTAATCATGCAAAAGTTGTAATTTTTCATTTATAATTGCAAATCAAGTCTAATTCTGATCACATTTTCTATTTCCTTTCTTGTTTATGTTATAAATAAACTGACTCTATAGTGTGTTAGTGTGAATATTTAGTGAACTGTTAGTTATTAGTGTGCATATTTTTGTGTTAGTTAGCCTAATTATTTCACTGTATAGAAGTATAATTGTTGTTTTTTTATAAATGCAGAGTTAAATAAGAGTTTTGTATTTCATTTAAGTTTTATTTAATATTTGGAATATATAACATTTTATTATCTGAAAATCAGGAAAATATTAAGCAAATAAAAACCTTGCCCCGGCAGATTTCGCTAGTATTTTTTAAAAAACGTGCTACTGAAAAGGTTAAATTATAAATAATATTAGTTATATTTATTTCTGTAGAAATACTATTTTAAACGTATTAGGACCTATAGTTTTTAATAAAATTAATTTGATATGAGTCTAGTTTTCGACTTTAATGTTATTATCTTCTGAATATATCTATGATAATTCTGGATATGACAAATGAATTTAGTGTATAGATATAGGTAATAACATATTTTAAACCCTCTTTCAACCCCATTAACTACCTTCCTAAAACTATTAAACCAGATAAGATTTGTTTAATTAGTGATTTAACTTTATAATCTGATATTGATATTTTACATCCAGGTATAGGTATCGGTAAAATAAGTTTATGGTAAGACGTTAACGTATAGTAAATATCCATTATAAGACTGTCGAGTAAAAATTGCATTTGCCTTACAAAAACAAACCCTCAATGTAAAGGGGTCCTGAGTGGATAGTACAGTGAATGTAAAGTGTTTGGACAAATTTGTATGTAGATTAATAGTAAATATAGTCGGTGTATATTTATAGGGTAGTGTCAATGAGTAGTTGATTACATATTAAGCAATTTTACTTTTACATGGCGTATTGCTAAAAATAATATTGCTCAGAGACTCCATATTAGCGTCGTTTTGTTAAATAAAGTCTCAACAATATAAAGTATATAACCTGAATATAGTCAAGTGAAAAACTTATGTTGTCCCTTATAGCCATAAATATATGTTGATAATTTAAACAATTTATATTCGTAAAGAAATATAAATTCTAATCGCACGCCGGACGTTAGGAATGCACTCGCGAAGATTACGCCCTTCAAACATATGTGACATAAATCCTTATGACCGCTTTCATATTCTTCCTATCCTAGGATTTAGCTGAATTTATATTCAAATCTGTGTACTAGGTAATTCATATTCCTATATCTAGTCAATTACCAGAGGTGTATTAGACACTGGTAAATATCCGTCAAATGTGGTGTCTTGCGAAGTAAAGGATTGTGGTGTCTTGCTCTGGATCATTTCGATTATCAACAGACACCACATAAAGAATGTGGAAGAGGTCTACAAGCTAGCACCTCCCCTACCCCTCCCCGATACCCTACTCTGCTAGTGAGAACATAGCCGGATTAGCTATGATGGGCTTTTACGATCCTGTGGTACTAGTATGGTCGAGATTCGTAACAGAGGTCCAACCTGTAAGGGGGTGACTGGTCACTGGGCAGTTGACTGCTTCACATGGACACAGCCTCAATGTCCTTTGTCTCCTGTTCATATAACACGGGAAACTTTATGTTACAATTCATAACACCTGGTTTTCCGTGACCCAAACAGACATCACTCACTACTCACACTCCAAGGTACCACCAGGTGACCCAGCCATCCACTTATCTTTCTCTCTTTCGCTCATAATATCCCCCCTTACCTCCATAAAAATCTTAAATGCTGGCCTGCTCACATGCATTATTCTACTATATTCTAATCTTATTTTTCCTAAAATCCTTTTAACCTCAACCCTAATTCCCTCCACCAAGGGCAGTTACATTACCTGAACCTCAACCACATTAACACACTAGCTAAGAGGCACCAATGCTCATTAAAAAACTGAATCACATATTAGTGTATTTGACACTGGTAAACATCCGTCATAAAGGGAGACCTCATGGAGATCTACAATTGTTGGCGAGAGATCGGAGAGACTTACTACAAGTGCCGTCCATAGCACTCTGCCAAGTAGTGTCGCGGTCGCTACCTTCTTGACTGTCTACAACATCTTTTGCAATGGATTGAACTAGCATGATCTGACATTGTGATACCATGGAGGAGGAACGACCAACACCTAGCGGTCTATGAGGCTCTATGGGGGAGGTTGACACAGTAGAGGGATAGACAAGGCTTTTCTTCACGCACAGCATCTAATTTCTCAACAGTCAAAGATGGGTGCTAGACAGAAGAGGACGATTCTAAACGGAGGAGATTATCTGGAGTGACGATATCGCAGTCTTGAAACGAGCCAGAGACTAGATAGAAAGAAAACGCTGTATTATATTATACTATCGAAAGAATTTCATGTACGTATATTTTGTGTTTAAACCCAATTAAAAAGAAACGTAAATCTATTTATTTTTTCAAAGATATTTGCTAATAGACCTACTTATGTTTAAGAAAATTACTGATTTTTGTAACAGCCTGTCAAATCAAGTTATATTTTAAAGTGTAGAAAACAACTACATAGGTAAACATATATATCGAATTTTGTCTAATTACAAAATGCTATTCGTTGTGTAAAATGTATTTTAAACTCTTTTGTTATAAATAAAATATATTTAATTTAAGTATTTTAAAAAAAAATTGTCAATAAAAATCTGACACAATGGTATTTTTGACATTTGTGAATTAGATTATGTTTGGGCATAACGCAATTAGTGACAGTGTGTTTTAGCTCTGGTTCGTGTCTAGGACTTGCATTAGTGGTAAAATCTAAACGAACATAAACGTGAGTGTAACTGGGCTGTCTTTGTAATTTACGCCAAAACAAAGCTCATTATATCAATTACTTCATCCTGTTATAATTAGGTTTGGCGAGACGGCAGCAATGCTTCAAAGGGAATTCCAAGTTATGTAATAAAGCCTAATGCAGCTGCAAATATGCCGTGAATATGCTTTGGTTGAATTCAATAACTAACATAGTTTTATTTAGTATCATAACAAACACATTTGTATATAATGCCATAACTAACATAATTGTATTTAATGATGTAATTAAAATATATCTATTAGTGGTATAACTAATATAATTGGATTTAATGTCATAGTAAGATAATTTTATTTAATACCATAACGTATATAATTATATTTAGTGCTTTATCTAATATAATTGTATTTAGTGCCATAACTAATATTATTGCATTTAATGTCATACTAAAATAATTGTATTTAGTACCATAACCAATTTAATTGTACTTGGTACCATAAAATATATAATTATATTTAGTGATTTAACTATGTATTTGTATTTAGTGGCATAACTAATATATATGTAATCAGTGGCATAACAAAAATAATTGTATTTAGTGGTATATTTGTATTTAGTGCCATAACTATTATAATTGTATTTAGAGGTATAGCTAATATATTTGTATTTAGTGTCATAACTAATATAATTGTATTTAGTGTCATAAATAATATATTTTTGTTTTTAGTGGCAAAACTAATATATATGTAATCAGTGGCATAACAAAAATAATTGTATTTAGTGGTATATTTGTATTTAGTGTCATAACTAATATAATTGTATTTAGTGGTACGTCTAAGATATTTGTATTTAGTGTCATAAATAATATATTTTTGTATTCAGTGGCATAACTAATATAATTGTATTTAGTGTCATAAATAATATATTTTTGTATTTAGTGGCATAACTAATATATATGTAATTAGTGGCATAATAAATATAATTGTATTTAGTGGTATATTTGTATTAAGTGCCATAACTAATATAATTATATTTAGAGGTATAGCTAATTAATTTGTATTTAGTGTCATAACTAATATAATTGTATTTAGTGTCATAAATAATATATTTTTGTATTTAGTGACCTAACTAATATATATGTAATCAGTGGCATAACAAAAATAATTGTATTTAGTGGTATATTTGTATTTAGAGCCATAACTAATATAATTATATTTAGAGGTATAGCTAATATATTTGTATTTAGTGTCATAACTAATATAATTGTATTTAGTGGTATAACTAATAAAATTGTATTTAGTGGTATAGCTAAGATATTTGTATTTAGTGTCATAAATAATATAATATTATTTAGTGTCATAAATATTATATTTTTGTATTTAGTGTCATAAATAATATATATTTTTATTTAGTGGCATAACTAATATATTTTTGTATTTAGTGGCATAACTAATATAATTGTGTTTAGTGTCATAAATAATATATGTTTTTATTTAGTGCCATAAATAATATATTTTTGTAATTAGTGACATAACTAATATAATAGTATTTAGTGGCATAACTAATTTAATTGTATTTAGTGGCATAACTAATATAATTGTATTTAGTGGTATAGCTAAGATATTTGTATTTAGTGTCATAACTAATATAATTGTAGTTAGTGTCATAAATAATATATTTTTGTATTTAGTGGCATAACTAATGTATTTTTGTATTTAGTGGCATAACTAATATAATTGTATTTAGTGTCATAAATAATATATTTTTGTATTTAGTGGCATAACTAATGTATTTTTGTATTTAGTGGCATAACTAATATAATTGTATTTAGTGGCACAACTAATATAGTTGTATTTAGTGCCATAAATAATATATTTTTGTATTTAGTGGCACAACTAATTTAATTGTATCTAGTGGCACAACTAATATAATAGTATCTAGTGACATAACTAATATAATAGTATTTAGTGGCATAACTAATATATATGTAATCAGTGGTATAACTAATATAATTGTATCCAGTGGCATAACCAATATATTTGTATCTAGTGACATAACTAATATAATAGTATTTAGTGGCTTAACTAATATATATGTAATCAGTGGCATAACTAATATAATTGTATCTAATGGCATAACTAATTTATTAGTATTTAGTGGCATAACTAATATATATGTAATCAGTGGAATAAGTAATATAATTTATTGTATTTATTGGTATAGTTAATATATTTGTATTTTGTGTCATAATTAATATCATTGTATTTAGTGTCATAAATAATATATTCGTTTTTATTGGCATAACTAATTCATTTTTTTTAAGTGACATAACTAATACATTGGTCTTTAGTGGCATTACTAATATATTTGCATTTAGTGGCATAACTAATATAATAGTATTGAGTGGCATAACTAATATAATAGTATTTAGTTGGTATAGCTAATATATTTGTATTTAGTGTCATAACTAATACATTTGTATTTAGTGGTATAACTAATATAATTGTATTTAGTTTCATAAATAATATATTTTTGTATTTAGTGGCATAACTAATATATATGTAATCAGTGGCATAACAAAAATAATTGTATTTAGTGGTATATTTGCATTTAGTGCCATAACTATTATAATTATATTTAGAGGTATAGCTAATATATTTGTATTTAGTGTCATAATTATTATAATTGTATTTAGTGGTATAACTAATATAATTGTATTTAGTGGTATAGCTAAGATATTTGTATTTAGTGTCATAACTAATATAGTTGTATTTAGTGTCATAAATAATTTTTTTTTTGTATTTAGTGTCATAAATAATATATTTTTGTATTTAGTGTCATAAATAATATAATTGTATTTAGAGTCATAAATAATATATTTTTGTATTTAGTGTCATAAATAATATAATTTTGTATTTAGTGGCATAACTAATATAATTGTATTTAGTCGCACCACTAATATAGTTGTATTTAGTGTGATAAATAATATATTTTTGTATTTACTGGCATAACTATTCTGAATATAATTATATCCAGTGGCATAACCAATATATTTGTATCTAGTGACATAACTATTATAATAGTATTTAGTGGCATAACTAATATATATATATGTAATCAGTGGCATAACTAATATAATTGTATCCAGTGGCATAACTAATATATTTGTATCTAGTGACATAACTAATATAATAGTATTTAGTGGCATAACTAATATAATTGTATTTAGTGGCATAACTAATATAATTGTATTTATTGGTATAGCTAAGATATTTGTATTTAGTGTCATAACTAATATAATTGTATTTAGTGTCATAAATAATATATTTTTGTTTTTAGTGGCATAACTAATATATTTTTGTATTTAGTGGCATAACTAATATAATTGTATTTAGTGGCACCACTAATATAGTTGTATTTAGTGTGATAAATAATATATTTTTGTATTTACTGGCATAACTAATCTGAATATAATTGTATCCAGTAGCATAACCAATATATTTGTATCTAGTGACATAACTATTATAATAGTATTTAGAGGCATAACTAATATATATGTAATCAGTGGCATAACTAATATAATTGTATCTAGTGGCATAACTAATATAATTTATTGTATTTATTGGTATAGCTAATATATTTGTATTTTGTGTCATAATTAATATAATTGTATTTAGTGCCATAAATAATATATTCGTTTTTATTGGCATAAATAATTCATTTTTTTTAAGTGGCATAACTAATACATTTGTCTTTAGTGGCATTACTAATATATTTGTATTTAGTGGCATAACTAATATAATAGTATTTAGTGGCATAACTAATATAATAGTATTTAGTTGGTATAGCTAATATATTTGTATTTAGTGTCATAACTAATACATTTGTATTTAGTGGTTTAACTAATATAATTGTATTTAGTGTCATAAATAATATAATTGCATTTAGTGTCATAAATAATATATTTGTATTTAGTGTCATAAATAATACATTTGTATTTAGTGTCATTACTAATATTATTGTATTTAGTGTCATAAATAATATATTTGTATTTAGTGGCATAAATATTATGTTTGTATTTATTGACATAATTATTACAATTGTATTTAGTAGCATAGCTAATATATTTAAATTTGGTGGCCTTACTAATATAATTTTATTTAGTGCTACAACTAATATAACGGTATCTAGAGTAATAACTTAGATTATTATATTTAAAAGGGTAAATAATTTACCATTTCTAAATATTTTCACGCACATATAACATTGACTGTAATTTTAATACATAAGTATACGATACTTTTTTATAATACATTATATACTCATTTGCTTATCTCGTAACGAGTAGTTTAAAATATAATAAAAACAACAAGCAATCAGAATAATCATATTTTTTATTTTTACACAAAAAAACCTTTAAACGTTCATAAGAGACAATAGGGTTTCTATGAAAATAGATGCTTCATCCTTGCATGTGATAAACTAAATAATTATTTCTTTATTCACTGGCTTTCATGGTACTACATTTATAAATTTAACGCTCACAAGAACCTCCAAACACGGTTTAAGTTGAGTCTAATAATAACTACTGATTTCACTAATCTTCTATTTACAACTAAACACATACTGTCACAGTCTGTCACTAAACCCTATAGTCATATCACTACACTACAAGCACATATCTCTCTCCCTCCATGTTTAATATAACCAAAAAGTACTGATTTACAGCTTCTAGTAATATCTCGTAATTTCTATCCGTTTTACTTCTAGATGGATACGTGAAGAGATTAAACATTACTCAGTACCTCGTCTGAGTGTGAGACTAGTTTAAGTAATTCTCTCTGCCCTCATATTCCTATTATTCGCCCCTAATTCAGTTGCAGTGATTCATTTTGTGTTTTAATTACTTTTAAATTGGACCGTTAATCCTTCACTATGCTTCTTGGTGCCTGGTGGTATAGTTAGTATACATGAATCAGAGTGAGGGGTATAAGCCAATAGTACGAAAATAATTTGTTTCTAAGTGTTTTCTCATGATAAGGTCACAGGTCACACTATCTAGTAACACATCTGATCTCCATTTCACAAACCTTTTATTGCCTACATCTGAACAGACTAACATGGGCACTAGATTACCAATTGTGTTTAGAACACTTGGCATGAACATAGTTAATTGTAAATTTAGATTCATGAATTGCGATCGAGATATGTTGAAGGCGCAACAAACCCGCACGACAAATATACTCCCTCCTATGTAATCTATTCGGACAGGGAGAAGACTCGCTTGTTCTAACACAAAGGTATATTAAATTTATTTTTAATTAAAATATGTGGATAAATGTTGATAAATTTTGGAAATGCTTGACTTTTATTAGTTAGGCGTAAGAAGTTAATATTTAGTTGCTTCGGATTAATTAAGATAGATCGCTTTTTACGGACTGTAGGCGGTAGAGCATCTTTAGAAAATATATCTTGTCAGATTATGTTCATTGAGGGCAACACAATTTGACTAATTCAGTAAAATATTTCTCATTTCAAGACGAATAACCGATTCCGTATCACATTCGACAGGAGATTACCCATTTTCCATCCTCGGATAGTTGTTCATTTGTTTGTTGTTAAGTTGTTAAACAAATGAATTTAGTTCATTTCCAATCCTTTATTGCTATATTCGTAATACATCCTCCTTTTTACAAACCATTAGGCCTATTTTATACTTTCGTTAAGTAAAAAAACCCTTGAAAATGTTTGACACAATGAAAATCTAGATTTTGGTAAACAATTCAGCAAATGGTTTTGTTACTTCTTTAATGAGACAGACCATTTTTGACCCTAGAGAAAATATTTTCAAACACATGAGAAGAAAATTAACTAAATGTACATATTTCCTAAGTTTGTTATGGATTGCACCATAACCGTTACTCCGCGCTACTTTGGAATCATGTTTTTCATGCTTTTGATTTTAACTTTTCTGATCCCTTCCTTAAAATTTTAGAAAATTTATTCCCCCATTATAGTAGTATCGTGTAAATTTAAACATACATATATATTATACATAACACACACACACACACACACAACACACACACAACACACACACACACACACACATATATATATATATATATATATATATATGTGTGTGTGTGTGTGTGTATGTGTGTTTTATTCTAGTGTAGACACCCTTATAATAATATTTATTGAAATAAATTAGTACGTTTGTCGTGTTTGTGGACTCGAATAGTAGGAAGCTCATAAATCGCGTAGGTAATGTTTGGACAGAAACTAATTTTACTGTGTTTCTTGTAGCATAATCCGGTCTTCAGAATTAGTTTATGATGTAGAGCGTCCTTCACACAATTTCTCATTAAAACAGTAATACAAGATATACTTTTATCAACGACTCGAATTATATATTTATACAGCCTTGCAACTGTATAACAGTATTTACAAAATGTAAATACAAAGATATTTAAAACAATTTTACAAATTAGTTGTAAAAAAACCTATTAACTATTTTTAGATATTCTAAGAACAATGGAAACTAATAATAAAAGTATTAGGAAATTTTTATAACTAAATTATACCCATAAAACAAGAAATGACAAAATCCATATAAACGTATAGCGTAACTGTATAGCTTCTTGGGGTATTGGTTCACGGCGAGTAATTTTCTCAGAGGTTCTCACACGATACCATAGCTGATGTGATATCCATAAAAGTGAGAACTTTTAGTTTGCTCTTCTAGTTTGGAAAAAACTATTTTAAACATTAGTTTGAAAATTAAGAATGACTAAAAACTGATAGTTGAATTTTCCATGTGTGTTGAAGAAGCCTTTGACGAAGTAATTACGGGACAATAGCGGCGACAAATATTAAATAACTGGGTTTACCAGATATTTCTGGAGAAAGGTTTTGAAGTGTTGGCGATAACGTATCCAGGTATAAAGTGAAAGTATTAAGTGTCCCTACCTAGCCCTTCTAATCTTACTATAAGCACAAATATACATTTGTTATTTACCAAAGTACCATAGTGTATTTGATAATTGGAAATAAGTTCTCGAAGTAATATCACAAAACGTTTGTAGCTTTTGTTTTTTACAATTTTTTACAGTAATAGGCTTAGGTTGATAAACTTAAGGCGGCTCATATTTAAGACAAATGCCATGACATGTAGGAGTCTTTAAAGGCGTGGGTTCGCCATAAACATCCTTATAGGCAGAATCCACCGCGGTATGTTGCTGCAAGAACGGTGACACATACCTATAGAACATGTACCCTTAATGGGATAACTAATGACAGACAGACGCGTATTACTTCGACGTGAAGCAAGGATACGCAAAGAACGCATTATGAAATGTAATGTTTTGTTGCGCACTTTCACCTAAATAGTTATTAAATAAGATCCACGACTACTCTACTAAGCTTTCTCAATGTGGATGTTTTTTACTAAACCTAACGCGAGTATAACGTGACTTAATTCATAAAACTTAATGCTATTACCATTTTCCACCGAACCGTCATTTACCCTCCACCCTTTCAACTCGGCAATTACCAATTTACGTTTTCTAGTAAGCAAAAACTTTACACGTTATGGACAAAGTTAAATAAACATACCTTTATACCTAATTAAAGTTATCGAATTTAGTTACACTTCTCTGGGTTAAACATATGTGGGCTATTTTTCAAAAAGTTTTAATAATTATCTCTTTCGTGATAAGCACCATTTTCATATGGTAAAACTATTCTTTTCAGATTTTATGTTGCAGGATTTTACAAATGCCTAGATTACTTACAGCAGACAATTCATTCAATGTCGTGCATCGGACATCATATGACCGAATACGTAGCAAATTCCAAATCCATCTTGTGCGTTTCCTAGCGATCAATTTATAATATCGTACAAATTATATAAAACTATTATGTTTCTAAGTCTTTTCTCACGTCTAGATCACCCTATCTAGTAACAACTCTGACCTCCTATTTACCAACCTTATATTACCTTAATCTCAACAGTCAATCATGGGCACTAGATTACCAATTGTGTTGAGAACACCAACACTTGGCATGAAAATAGTTAATGGTAATTTTATATTCATGAATTGCGATCAAGAAATGTTTAAGGCGCAACTAATCCGCACGACAAATATACACGTGCCTATGTAATATATATAGATGCCGGAAAGTCTCGCTTGTTCTAATGCAAATGTATATTAAATTTATATTTTAATCGGTAGATAGTCAGAGGGAATCAAATGTTGGAAATGCTTGACTTTTAGTAGTCAAGCGTAAGAAGTTGTTTTCATTTTCGAAGGTTTTACAAAGCACACAAACACATAACACGCACGCATACACTAACATCTTCACTTAGGGAATTTGACTGGTCAGAACCAGTTTTGGGAGTGCTGAAAAGTCCAGAGCTTGACAACTCTGTACTGGGACGTTGATGTGAGCTTGCTCTGCCAAAGACGTATGCGAAAGTGTCCGTGATGTACAGGTGTTGGAGCCTGTGCACAGTATTACGAGTTCTCGACTGATGCCCATGCAGTCAAGCTAAGGAGGAAGCTATGAGCCACAGAGTACTGGGAGTTGGAAATGATCAAAAGTGATCCATGTGTATACCCGTACTCATAGTCTCGCTCGACACGATGATTGGCATAATAATATTTATGGAGAACATCAATACGTCAAATCAGCGTAATGCGTCTAAAGAAATAGATAATGCTCAGAAGGACGTACTTGAAAAACGATATTACTCGTTCCTATTACTTCACTACAGAACTTCGGTCTAGACTAGCTGATACTCCCTCCTGATTGGCCGAGTTTTTTTCTGGATTTTTCGTTATAGCGTTTGTTTATATTATTTCCTTCTTGCTACTTATCTATATAATTTCAATTCTCTCTTGCTTCTTCTTTTTGTCTAAACATAAGTAAATATATAAAAAAATTTTTAAAAAACCAGTGGTGCATCATATAGCTCATGGTTCCCATTTATGTGCATTTCCTTACTTCCTGAACAATTTTTTTTCTCCTATTATCTTTACTCTTAACCATTTACTATCTACCTATACACGCTTCGTACTAGTCTTCATTTACTGGACTTTATTTTAAAAAACGGAAATTTAAAACTTTGAGTCATCTTTCCCGGCGAATGAATTCTTTTTAGGCATCTTAGCTTAATTACCAGAGTGTCGGAGTGTGTAAGAAAATTGTTTATCAAATAAATTTCAACTCGGAAGTTAGTAAAAACACATTTTTTCAAACTCTAATAGACATTTATCACTTTTATAAAATTTAACTTACAAAATTTCTTCATATGTTTTACAAAATTGTTGAAGCACAATAAAACTTTTATAAACGAACTTAGTATATATTTCTTAAATGATTTGGCCCTTGCTTAGTTATTTGAATATTTTAATATCTTTTAACCCTTTGAACCATTTGGTTCTAATGTAACCCTTTGAAAAATGTACTTAAATCTAGAGTACATTTATATCTTAAAACCTAAGCATTAATGTTAAATTTAATTTAGTAATTGAATTAATAGAAAAATACACATGACTAAATCTGTGTATTATCTACACTCAGGTAGGCTAAAACTGGAGCATGAACACCTAAGGTGAAATTTAGAGTAGTAATAGGGGTTGCAAGAGATTCTTCATCTTCCATATGGGCTTATATTAGATATACCATTCAATCTAAGAAAGGGATACATGTATGGCTATGTGTAAACTATGTTGAAGGTATAATAGGGGGAATTATATTAATAGTAAAGTTGGAGTTGGTGCAAGGCTTCGTAACGCCTTTGGTATTTATTTCCAAACGGTTTTTCTTGCAAGCTTTGTGAGCCCTCACAATCATAACAAAATCACAATTTTTATATCTCATATAAGAAACACATTATGTCAGAATTTTGAATAATTCATCTGTAATTGACTGGCATTACTGTGTACTTCAATTCGCAGGAGCTATTATCCAAAGTACTTGCAAATACGTTCCCAATATGCATCTGTGTGTCAGTGAAGACAAGCATCTAGAAAAGTATTGAGTAAATACAAGTATGAATGTTCTGGCGGATTATTGAGGGAAGTGCATTTACATAGAGATGTAGCGGAAGTACAGAGTAAACTCCGACTACTTAGTTAGGGTTTTAAACCGGAAATACAGTATGTTTTATAGCAAAGTGCAACTGTATGCATTAGGTATGGTGTATTTAATAATGATCGCGAGAAAAATAAAATATGAAATGAGGTAAGTTTTAAATAAATCAAATGTAAAACTAATTTAAAAAGTTATGTTAAGATATACGAAATACTGTTTTTCATTTTTTAATATAATCAAATTAATCTTACAATAAATCCTAGGTATATATTTATGTTGCTCAGTTTATATTACAAAATATTTCTTTGTGTAATAAATGAATTTTAAAAAATAGTTCTTCAACATTGGACACGTTTAAGATAAATTGTTAATAATTTCAACAGAAAAGTTTTATTAAGAAATGAGCCTCGTAAACGTAAATAAACTATTAATTTTACAATAGCGTTTGTAATATTATTCCAAGTTGAAGCTGGAAAAAATAAGGTTAAAATTAATAAAATTGTAAACAATTACCTGAAAAGTATCTCGAATGTTTTGCAATGAGTTTTGAACTGTTTATGTTTTCATTTTTCTTAATGAAGCCAAATGTGTAAAGTTATATTAGAAAATACAAAAATGGTGGTAACTTACTATTGAACTATATCACCCTTCCTCTGTATGGGGAAAAATTAGAGCTTATGGTAACCAAAGGAGAACGTTTGGTAGATAAATGCTAACGTATATGTCTAACAGCGTAAATTAGACCTATATATTGAAATAAAAAAATACGTAAATGTTTAACGAAGTAACAAATTTAATGCAGTGAAATTTTACTACTGCTGTATCAAACTTATATAAAATTATTTATATAAATCGTTCATCTAATACATTTCGGCTAAGAGGAAATTTTTACTTACAGTAATAAAACTTCTATTTTAGGAAAATAGCTGATTTTATACTTTACCGTTCTTGTGGCAACATACCGCGGCAGTATTTTCGTATAAAATATATTAAAGGGTTCGTACGCCTTTTTATAGCTTCCAATATGGAAATGGTTTTGTTTCATGGCGATAGACTCGGATTTAGTAGCGTTAAACATGGATAAAATGGATTTGTTTTTTTTTATTTTACTGAATATAAACTAAATCTGTAATAAGGCGGGGTTTCTCTTTATAATTCATCTATTAGTATTTAAAAAGTAGGGTTATTTTGGTATTGACACTATAAAATATTTTTAGGAATAATAGATATATTACAGAAGATATGAAAATAAAATTCCGATAGCATCAGATAGCTTCAAGTAAGTTATTCACATTCGCGTGAGTTTGGTTGTTAATGTCATATTAATTTTATTTATATAAGCCATGTATTTATTTATTAAATGTTTCAAGTTGTTACAAATTTGAGCCCATTCATCCCAAATGGAGTTTCCCTTTAACATGTTTTCTAAAATAATTTCTGTAATGTAATTTCTTTACAAATTACCATAAGGATTATGTCCATTCAATATTATATGTTTCGCTTATATATACCAATCGTTAATATTGAATATTTCCCTTAGGCCCGTCCTCCAATGGTTGTCTTCGTTTCAATGGGTTTTTCAAATTATGGAATAAGACATTATACACATTTTCAGAGATTTAGGAATTTTTTATGAAGATACATCAAATACAGTCTACCCGACATAAACATTCGGGGAAACCAAATCGACGATTGAAAAAACATTTTAAATAATGGTCATTACTATACAAGTATGTTTATATATTAAGTGATTTGAGAAATGTCAACCATATAAATAGTCGTCATGACGAAAGTAAGAGAATTGTTACATCAGAAGTTTTCCACCTCGTACAAATTACTCAGTATCGGAGGAACAAAACATCTGGCGTTACTTGAAAACCCAACAGAGGGAGTGGAGTAGAAGTGGATGTCTGGTTAGCGTGCAGATGCATTATCTGTCGGTAAAACCCTTAGGAGAACATTAGAAAATATGTTGATAAATCGTTGAATGGGGATATGAGGATAAATAAGGCCTAACACTGAGAAATAAATGCTAGGAAGTATTGAAAATGGAACATTAAGAAACAGGAAGGATCACTTATATCACATATGAGAAGCATTACTTTTCTCAAGATCACTCGCTAACAATGAACTCTTTCCATGATGAAATGGCGTCAATATTCTAAAAATCAAAAACAGTTCCCTTGTTACTATACCTACATTAGTAGTAGGGGTCGTAGATACTAATTGAATCTCAACCACTGTCAGCCGATTTGCATATCTCAATCAGAGGCAACGTTATTAGTGGCAGACAATAAAACCATTAAATAAAAATTATCAATGTAGTTTAAGATCTAAGGATGTAGGATATTTTGTAAGTATTCTATGACTTAAATAAATGTTTTAGACCGAAAAAGCTATATATGAAAAGATATATGGATGAAAGTATTTAAGAAACTATTTTCTAATTCTTAATAGTACAGATTCAATAATCTAACCTAATTATTTTGTTAACATTTTAATGTTAAAGTGTTTATCGACATCAATGACAATACTAAAACCTCTACCTTTAGTATTCGATATAATTTATGGTCAGCACGTTTAAAATTTATTTTTAATTAGGCGAAATTATTGCACAACAAGATCATTGAAAAAGCTTTAAACACTTGAGCTAACTCTGGAGTACATGAGTTGGAATGCAAAATGCACCTGGAATTTTGTTCCATATATATAATGTGTAATATTAAATTCTTAGACGTGAAATCCATTTAGCTTGTATTTATAAATTAATTAACGCCAATCGTATATCGCGATTGCTTTGAATGTGAGGTTTATTCTGTAAAAAACTATGGTTAGTTATTTTAGGTTCTATTAAGCGCCGTCCATGAGGTAACGAATATCTAATTTTCCATTAATCAAATTAAATTTTATACATGAACTAGGTTGTTCTAAGCTTATGGATGTCAATGGCGTTTGATTTAAATGTAGTTTTTTTCTTATACGTAGGATTGTTTTTTCTACCCGTCGGCAGTTACAAGGGTGATTGTAGATATAATGTAGGTTGGAACAAAACGGTAAAATACCATGTTAAAATGTTTATAAAGAAGTTTTGCGAAAAAAATTTAAGTCAATTTCTACTTACGACAATAAATAAATATTTGAATTTAGTTAAATATTGTTAAATAATTACTATATTTATAAATACAATGTCACAACCTATGTGTTGAAACAGCTGTTCTACCACATAACCTATAACATAAAATCAGCTGGCAATGGAGATTTCATCGCACATTCAACATTATTATTTGAGTTGGAAACAGACTTTTTCGTCATCAATGCTAATAACTGACTAATTTGCTCAGTGAGAACTTCAATTTTCTTGTTTAGCTCAACGCAGTTGGAACACGACTTCTCAGTAGTGGCAGCTGAGGCATAAGATTTCGTTTCTAGGTTGAGTTGACTTGAACTTCTTTTTTGCTTCGTGGAAAGATGTTTTAGCCTTTGCCATTATGCTGAGGATCGCTTTCTCCTCCTTGTAATTTGGGCAGTTACAGGACCTAGCAGGGTGATCACCAGCACAGTTTAGGCTTTTCGGAGCACTTGTGCAAACCTTTTCAGTATGGCCTTCAGATGCACAGTGTCCGCATACCTCTGGCTTGGAGAAAGAAGAGCTTACGTATTCAAAACGTTGGCATTTAAAGCACCGGCGTGGATTGGGAACGTAGGTTCTAACAGAAAGCCATTGATAGCCCGCAATAGATATTCCGGGATAGATGGTTTCGAGAATGTCAGGATTATTGATGTTGTTGGAACTCTCTGACCGTTTTCCATCCTCATAATTCGTACGACATCTGTTACACCTTCTGATACCAGTTCTGATTTTATTTCCTCCTCACGGACATAAAAAAGATCCCTGCATGATATTACTCCCTTTGATGAGTTCAAGATTTTGTGGAGGGCCACTGAAACCTGATCAAAGAAGGAGGTCATTTTTAATAATAACTGTGACTGCTTCGAATTGCTTGTTTCTAACAGCAGTGTTCCGTTCCGTAACTTCCTTATGGAAGAGACAGGTCCTGCTGCACATCCAGTTATAGCCCTTTGGATTACAAAAGGCGATACCTTTGAGAGATCTTTTCCAACTTCTGTGGAAGACACAATTAAGAACTTTGGTGGTGCTAAATCCATTTCTTTCTTCATAGTATTTATTTCACTAGGCATCTTCGGAGAAACCTCACGACGCCTCTTTACATTAAACTGGTTGGACATTTGTTGGTTTTCCATAAATTGTTTTTTAAGCTAACTATCGTGTCTGGCGTTACGGGCAAGACTATGAGAACGGGTACACCCATGGATCACTTTCGATCATTTCCAACCCCCGGAACTCTGGAGCCAGTAGTTTCCTCCTTAGCTCGACTGGATGGGCATCAGTCGAGAACTCGTAATACTCTGCACAAGCTCCGACACCTGTGCACCACGGACACTCCCTGACCAAGGACCAAAGTGGCTAGCGGACCAACAACCACGCATACGTCTACGGCAGAGCAAGCTCACAGCAGCGTCCCATACCAGAGTTTGTCAAGCTCTGGAATTTTCAGCACTCCCAACGCGCAACAATTCTGACCAGTCAAATTCCCTAAGTGAAGATGTTAGTTTATGTGTATGTGCGTGCGCGTGTGTATGTGTGTGTGTGTGTGTGTGCGCGCGCGCGCTTTGTGAGTGGTGTAGTGTTAGGCTAGGGTGCTGCGAGGGACGCCAAATCCCTCGTAGGTGCGGCTAGTCCGCACCCCCTGCGTGGAATTTATTATGGACATCGGACCATCGGAGTCACATGACCATGGACGTCCGCAGCAAGAAGTAAGTAAGATAGAGTCAGAGGAAATCAAATTTTTCAAATTGTGGAAATCACGTTTGTGTGCCTCCAGGAGGTGCTTAAACTTATAGTAAAGACATACTAGGAAGAGTATTTCGAAATATGGACAATATTAATATTTTACAATAAAAATATTGAAAAGAACCCCAATACCACAAAAATAATCAAAAATAACAAATAAAACAAGTTACTTAAGATTAAACCCTTAGGTTTAAACCCTGAGGGTTTAATCTTAAGTAGCTTGTTTTATTTGTTATTTTTGATTATTTTTGTGGTATTGGGGTTCTTTTCAATATTTTTATTGTAATATATTGTACCACTGTGCTCTTGATATTGTGTAATATTAATATTTATATAATGTATAATTAGATGGCCTAGTTACAGCAGACAATTCATTTAATGTCGTGCATCGGACATCATATGCCCGACTACGTACCCAATTCCAAATCCATCTTGTACGTTTCCTAGCGATTAATTTAAAATATCGTACAATATATATGAAAATGGTGTTTCTTCTAAATCTTTTCTCATGTCTAGATTACACTACCTAGTAACAATTCTAAACTCCTATTTACAGACCTTTTATTACCAGCAACTCAACCGACTAACATGGGCACTAGATTGCCAATTGTGTTTAGAACACCTACACTTGTCATGGAAATAGTTAATGGTAAGTTTATATTCATGAATTGCGATCAAGGTATGTTGAAGGCGCAACAAACCCGCACGACAAATATACTCCCTCCTATGTTATCTATACAGACGCCGTAAAGTCTCGCTATTTCTAACGCAAAGGTATATTAAATTTATTTTTAATTGAAATATTACATGAAATTGATTAAATTTTGGAAATGCTTGACTTTTATTAGTCAAGCGTAAGAAGTTGTTTTCATTTTCGAAGGTTTTTCAAAACACACACACACAAACACGCACGCACATACATATATTTACACTAACTAGCTAGTAGTTATATCTGGGAGAAGGACGATAACTGCGAGTTGAGGGTATTTTGATTCGTCAGTAGGCTATTTAAAAAGGCAGAAATGTCCTATAGCGTTTGCGAGAAGGAATTATTAGCTGTTATAGTTTATGGCCCAAAGAAATTTCAGCCAGTAATACTAGGTGCACATCGTAACGAACAACAAAGCTTTTGAAACTCCTGAACACTTGCAATTTCAACAACTCACGCATTACGAGATGGACACTAGTGACCAAATATACCAAGTCACCGCCCCGGCAAAGAGGATAAGACTTTGCGGCACGATCAGTCAAAAGTACCCAAAATTATGGTCATCAGATTATCTTGCCCTTGATGAACATAGTCTGACAAGATATGTTTTCTGGGGTTCTTCTACGTCTAAAGGCTTTAAAAAGAAACATTATATCCCTGATGTCTCTATTACGATGCAAAGGACTTTTTTTAATGTCAATCCGACCCATTGGGATGTTTATAGAACTATTCCGGCTGGGTAATATGGGAAAGTCCAGTTCTGTAACATTATTGAACCAAGTTGTTTAAACATTTGTAGCTCGGTTTGGTTTTTGTTTGAAGGTAAAATGTCAGGAATTGGGTTTTTAAAATAAATCTAGTAATAAGCCTATTAAGAGAAAACATATGGCAAGTATTTCGGATTATTAACCTCCATCTTTCCGACTGATAACTCAATACTGGTGTGGGCTGTCACGTTCGTGTCCAGGAGGTGGCTAAAGTTATAGTAAATACATACTAGGAAGAGTACTTCGAAATATTGCCAGTATTAATAATTATATAATGTATAATTCGATGGCCTAATTACAGCAGACAATTCATTTAATGTCGTGCTTTGGACATCATATGCCCGAATACGTACCCAATTCCCAATCCATCTTGTACGTTTCCTAGCGATCAATTTATAATATCGTACAATTTATATGAAAATGTTATGTTTCTAAGTCTTTTCTCACGTCTAGATCACACTACCAAGTAGTCTGACCTCCTATTTACAAACCTTTTATTACCTGCATCACAACAGACTAATATGGGCACTAGATTGCCAATTGTGTTTATAACACCTACACTTGGCATGAAAATAGTTACAGGTAAGTTTAGATTCATGAATTGCAATCTAGATATGTTGAAGGCGCAACAAACCCGCACGACAAATATACTCCCTCCTATATTATCTATACAGACGTCTGCAAGTCCCGATTGTTCTAATACAAATGTATATCATGATCCAGCCCAAACCAAAAAGCCCAGCTCCCATATTCCTACCCGCAGCCAGTGTCGCGTGACAGACGCTGCATAACCTCGGGGGCCACCAAACCCCCTCCTTCTCTGACTGACTGACTGACAAATGTATATTAAATTTATTTTTAATTGAATCATATATAACATAAGGTAAATTTTGGAAATGCTTGACTTTTATTAGTCAAGCGTAAGAAGTTTTTTCATTTTCGAAGATTAAAAAAAAAAACACACACGCACTCACACACATACATTTACACTAAGTGACTAGTAGCCAGTTATATCTGGGAGAAGAACGGAAACGGCGAGTTGAGGGTAATTTGATTTTGTAGGACATTTAAAGAGGCAGAATTGTCCTGTAGCGCTTGCGAGAAGGAATTGTTAGTTGTTATAGTTTATGGCTTAAGAAATTTTAGCTGTTAATACTAGGAGGCTCGTTGCACGTAATAACGGACAATAAAACTTTGAAATTCCTGAAAACTTGCAATTTCACCAAATTGCTTATTACGAATGGACACTAGCGATCCAAATATACCAACCCACCGTTATTCACAGCCACGGCAATAAGGAAAAGACCGATCAGCCAAAAGATCGCAAGATTATGCTTCTCAGATTATGTTGCCCTTGATAAACATAGTCTTACAAGATACGTTTTCTGAGGTTCTTCTACCGCCTGCAGTCCGTAAAAAGCTATCTATCTTAATAATTCCTAAGCGACTGATATTCCTTCTAAAATAAAAATTACTTCTTACGCTTGACTCTAAACAAGCTAGAGTTTCCGTCGTCTGTATAGATAACATAGGGGCGAGTATATTTGTCGTGCGGGTTTGTTGCGCCTTAAACAGACTTGTTCTGAAATCATGAATTTAAATTTACAAATTACTATTTACATGCAAATGCAGGTGTTCTAAACACAATCTAGTGGCCATGAGTGACTGTTAAGATGTAGGTAATAAAAGGTTTGTGGATAGGAGGTCAGAATTGTTTTTAGACCGCGTGATCTAGACGTGGGAAAATACCTAGAAACATAATATTTTCGTATAAACTGAACGCTAGTAAAGGTACGACATGGATTTGCTATGAGCAAAGTATTCGGGCATATGATGTCCCATGCACGACAATAGATGCACTTAAGTTTAAATTAATAAAAATAATGTAGTCTGTTGACAGCTAGATGCAATATTGGCTTATTATAAATATCCTCCACTTTTAAAACAAACAATAAAAATTTGACTAAATAAACAACAAAGGATAAATAAAGAAGAGAAAACGTCCTCCATTACTGTGCATGTCATAGTCAGACATATTACAACTCCGCAGGGGAGAATCATATTATATCCCGGATGTCTCTATTACCATGCAAAGGACTTTTTTTAATGTCAATCCGACCCATTGGGATGTTTATAGAACTATTCCGGCTGGGTAACATGGGAAAGTCCAGTTCTGTAACATTATTGAACCAAGTTGTTTAAAAATTTGTAGCTCGGTTTGGCTTTCGTTTGAAGGTAAAATGTCAGGATTTGGGTTTTTAAAATAAATCTAGTAATAAACCTATCAAGAGAAAACATATGGCAAGTATTTCGGATTATTAACCTCCATCTTTCCGACGTGATAACTCAATACTGGTGTGGGCTGTCACGTTCGTGTCCAGGAGGTGGCTAAAGTTATAGTAAAGACATACTAGGAAGAGTATTTCGTAATATTGCCAATAATAATAATTATATAATGCATAATTCGATGGCCTAATTACAGCAGACAATTCATTTAATGTCGTGCTTTGGACATCATATGCCCGAATACGTACCCAATTCCAAATCCATCTTGTACGTTTCCTAGCGATCAATTTATAATATCGTACAATTTATATGAAAATGTTATGTTTCTAAGTCTTTTCTCACGTCTAGATCACACTACCAAGTAGTCTGACCTCCTATTTACAAACCTTTTATTACCTGCATCACAACACACTAATATGGGCACTAGATTGCCAATTGTGTTTAGAACACCTACACTTGGCATGAAAATAATTACAGGTAAGTTTAGATTCATGAATTGCAATCAAGATATGTTGAAGGCGCAACAAACCCGCACGACAAATATACTCCCTCCTATATTATCTATACAGACGTCGGCAAGTCCCGATTGTTCTAATGCAAATGTATATTAAATTTATTTTTAATTGGAATATATAATAACGTAAGGTAAATTCTGGAAATGCTTGACTTTTATTAGTCAAGCGTAAGAAGTTTTTTTCATTTTCGAAGATTTTCAAAAAAAACACTCACATACACACGCACTCTCACACACATACATTTACACTAACTGGCTAGTAGCCAGTTATATCTGGAAAAAGGACGGTAACGGCGAGTTCAGGGTACCTTGATTTTGTAGGACATTTAAAAAGGCAGAATTGTCCTGTAGCGCTTGCGAGAAGGAATTGTTAGCTGTTATAGTTTATGGCTTAAGAAAATTCAGCTGTTAATACTAGGAGGCTCGTTCCCCGTAATAACGGACAACAAAACTTTGAAATTCCTGATTACTTGCAATTTCTCCAAATTACGCATTACGAATGGACACTAGCGATCCAAATATACCAACCCACCGTTATTGACAGCCACGGCAATAAGGAAAAGACTGATCAGCCAAAAGATCGCATATCCTCATCAGATTATGTTGCCCTTGAAAAATATAGTCTTACAAGATATGTTTTCTAAGGTTCTTCTACCGCCTGCAGTCCGTAAAATGCTATCTATCTTAATAATTCCTAAGCGACTGAAATTCCTTTTAAAATAAAAATGATTTCTTACGCTTGACTAATAGAAGTCAAGCGTTTCCAAAATTTGAGAAACACTGTGATACACAAATTAAAAATAAATTTAATATACCTTTGCATTAGAACAAGCGAGACCTTCCGGCATCTGTATATATTGCATAGGCGCGAGTATATATTTCGTGCGGGTTTGTTGCGCCTTAAACATATCTTGATCGCTATTCATGAATGTAAACTTACAATTAACTATTTTCATGCCAATTGTAGGTTCTCTAAACACAATTGGTAATCTAGCGGCCATGGTATTCTGTTGTGATACAGTTAACAAAAGGTCTGTAAATAGGTCGGAATTAATACTAGTTAGTGTGATCCAGACGTGAGGAAAGAGTTAGATACATAATATTTTCTTATAAATTGATCGCTAGGAAACGTACGAGATGGATGTGGAATTTGCTACGTATTTGGGCATATACATATGATGTACGATGCATTAAATGAATTGTCTGCTAAGTAATCTAGGCATTTGTAAAATCCTGCAACATAAAATATAAGAACAATAGTTTTACCATATGAAGATGGCGCTTATCACACAAGAGATGATTATTACAACATTTCGAAAATAACTCCACAATAGGTTTTAAGCGTGTAAACTAAATTCGTTAACTTTAATTAGTTAGTAAAGGTATGTTTATTTAACTTTGTCCATAACGTGTAAAGTTTAGCTAACTAGAAAACGTAATTTGGTAATTCCCGAGTTGAAAGGGTGGATGGGTGATGTAAGGGACGGTTCGTGGCAAAATGGTATTTAGCTTTAAGTTATATTAATTGAGTCACGTTACACGTGCGTTAGGGATAGTAAAAGTAACAGCTACATTGAGAAAGCATAATGGCAAGTAGAGAAAACGTGGATCTTCTTAGAAAGCTTCAGCAACACAGCATAAGTACCATACAAATTCACTTGGCTGTCTTAGCGCATTATGTCTGCCATCAGGCGTCTTATAAGGCATCTAACTACATAGGCAAAAGTGCATAACTAAAACGTTGCGTTTTATAAAGCATTCTTTGCCTATCCTTGCCGGATGTGTCGAAAGATGTATTCCCTTGTCAACTCAGACCGTATTCAAAAAAGTAAACGCTTCATAATAAAAAGTAAATGCTGCTATGGGTAAGTGATACATATTAATAATGTTAATTAAAATCTAATAGCTCAAGTGAAGTAATTTAAATAATAAAACTTATATACAGTAGTGGCCGTTTATATAAATCATATTTGCTAGAAGCATGTTTTATAACAACAACCGAACGCGTAATCGCAATGTATAGAGGATGGCATTGAATTCACTCTAGTACAAACATGTTTACTGGACTATATGTAGGCCTAGCATTACAGTAAGTCATTTTAGTTCTAAAACTTACAACTACATTGTAATTCAGGCATGGGGAAATTATAAGTTGTTACCTAACACATTTTCCAGCTCCAGTTAGTTTTATGCAATGTAGATAAATTTTATAACTAGATCTTCTACGTCTAATATTTTGCGGGCATGCTGCACGTCAGATTATTTTGTTCTTTAGCTGATTTTTTAAGACATAAATTGAATATAGGATACTTTAAAAAAATAGACTATGTAAAAGAACATCATAAAACACTTTAACTAGAATTCATTTGCGGTCAACATTTTCATTACACTTTGATAACGACAGGATTTAGTCTTTGATCTTTAAAATTTTACGTAAGACAGGTTGCGAAACGCGAAGTTGAAAAGCAGAGTTTCTTTGACTCTTTTTTGTAATTTAAGACTTAAAACACGTCATTTCTTTTTTATTCCGGGAATCTTGCTACACTTTAAAACTTCAAGTGACATAAAGCCTCACAAAACAAATGGAAAACATCTTATAAAATTAAATTACGTAAAATCTCACTGAAATCATGATCTTTAACAGAAATAAAGTAATATATGGTGCAGTAGTCACGTGATCAATTTGAAAACGAAAAGCTAGAAGGACAAAAAAGTTAATGTAAATTTTGTTAAACCCACAAGACCTGTTTCAGTAATGTTAAACAGTATATGAATGACTTATGGAAAAAGAAACACGTCGGTAATATCGATAACACCATGATTGACAGGCTTTCAATCATCATATCCCTCAAATGAATTATCGGAATTTACTATACTTATAACAATTTTCCTTTGGTTTATGGTATTAAATGTATAATTTATTCCATTAAAAAATATAACTATAAGCGGAGCGACCGCTACAATGTATATATACGATACCTTGTCTGGCTTTATGTGAAACTATAATAATATCCGAATGGTAACATTAAACATGATCACACTACGCGGCGGATACTATTTTATAATGGATAATAAAAATAGTAACATAAATACCACTTAATACATTACACAGATTATAAACTTATAATCATAGAAGCATATAGATATAATGAAGTGACGTAACAGGTATAAAATACTGAAATTAATAAGAAAAAAGAGTGTAGAGTCTGCCTAAACCTAAACTAAATATTTTACTAATTTTCAGTACAAAACAACACTTTGATAAACATGAATAAGATCTTTAATTATCTCAATAAAATAAGAACAACCCCGATTTGTAATAATACCTCTCCAAACCCAGCGCTATAAAAGCAGCCTTTTATTTAACGATCATTCGAGTCTAAACATAACCAAAGTTTTCTGCTCATTATAGAAAGTTTATTTTCTGTGAAGGAGACATGTCTAACTTTATGGAGCATATAATTGCAGCTTCACAGTTCCAGCACCCGTTTACATGTTTTGGAGTGGGGTTTATTTTAATTCCTTAGTAAATAATTTCGTCCCCATTATTTACATAAGGGCTAAATGACTTTTTTGGTTTCTTACATAATCGAAATTATCAAATTATTTAATTTTGATGAGTTAATATGTAAAAATAGAATATAACTTAATACTGGTGTATT
The DNA here is from genome assembly GCA_036971475.1 of Prosapia bicincta. Classification (NCBI taxonomy): domain Eukaryota; kingdom Metazoa; phylum Arthropoda; class Insecta; order Hemiptera; family Cercopidae; genus Prosapia; species Prosapia bicincta. The sequence continues at coordinate 202,039,228 of JBAIZL010000001.1, read as the reverse complement.
TACACAATGTCATTTATTATGGCATATAACTGGGACTATAAAAAGTGGTTTTTAGGGAAAGATGTTTTTTCCCTTGCCATTATGCCGAGGATCGCTTTCCCCTCCTTGATCTTCGGGAGGGCGGCGGTTAATGGAGCAAAGTGATCACCAGCACAATTAAGATAGAGAGAACCGGTAGAGCTGATATGCCCTAAACGCTGACACTTGAAGCAGCGTCTAGGGTTAGCCACACATGGTCTCACTGTAAGCCTTTGGTAAACTGCATGTATAAATTGTGGTACCTTCTGTTTTCCAAAAGTGAAGTTGCTACTGTTTCACATTTGTCCATCTTTACAATTAGCAAAACATGTGTAACTGATTGAGATGACAACTCGGATTTAATTTTATTGATAGGAACGTACATCAAGGTGTATAATAGGAGACATGTAATGACCCCCTTTGAGAAATTTAACGATCTATGGGGAGCCACAGATACAAATAACATATCGAAAAGGAGGTCATTTTTAGAAGCGATCGTTACAAGTTTCAACAAGCAATGCATAATTTATTAGTATTTTTATCTAAGACACCGGACCTCCAGCACAGGCAGTAATAGCCTTATAATAAGGAAAAGAGAGACCTTTGCAAAATCCTTTCCATCTTCAGCACAAGAAAATAGTAAAGGTTTTGGTCATTACAACGTTGGTGACGTTGCTACCATCAACGTTTTACTCCCATCATCTAACATAGGCTCGTCAGGTGAATCCTGACGTGTCCTTTTAAACTCTTACTATTGGACGTTTTTTTAGGTTCCATAAATGTTTTTTTATGGAAGCAATCGTGTCGGACGTTAAGGGCGAGACTATAGAAATAGGTACACCCCTAGGTCGCATTAGGAGCATCTCCAACCTTCAGAACTCTGAGGCCTATAGCTTTTCTCCTTAGCTCGACTGGTTGGGCATCAGACAAGAACGCATAATACTGTGCACAGGCTCCGCACTCTGACCAAGGACCGAAGCGGCTGGTAGACCAGACATCCCGTTTACGTCTTCGGCAGAGCAAGCTCACATCAGCCTAACAATACTTATAAAACTGGACCTAAAATATACCAAAAATGTTGAATGGTATTGTTTACTCAACAAAAATAAACTCTACTAACTTGTAAAAGAAGGAGATATTACGAACTTAGTAATGAAAGATTAAAATGAACTAGTCGTGAGAGAACACTTAGAAACATAATATTTTCCTACGCTTGGCTATACTCTGTACTCGGATTTATGTACACTAGCTACTAAACCACCAGGCGCCAAGAAGTATAGTAAAGGATAAACGGACCGATTTAAAACTAATTAAAACATAAAATGAACGACTGCAACTGAATTAGGGGTGAATAATAGCAATATGAGGACAGAGAGAATTACTTAAACTAGTCTCACACTCAACTGAGGAACTGAGAGCGTTATTTAACGGTTATATTAGGCACGGAGGGAGAGAGATATGTGCTTGTAGTGTGGTGATAGGACTATAAGCTTTAGTGACAGACAGTGACAGTATGTGACAGTTGTAAATAGAAGCTTAGTGAACTCAGTAGTTATTATTAGACCCATCGTAAACCGTATTTGGAGGTTTTCTCTAGTGTTAAACTTAGAAATGTAGTATCATGAATGCAAGTGAATAATTAAATAGCAGTATTTAGTGTAATACATGCAACGACAAAACATCTATTATTATAAAAAAACTTGTCTCTTATGAACGTTTGAAGGAATTTTTGAGCAAAGTTCAAAGACATAATTATCCGATTGTTTGCTAATTTTTATTTTGTTTTAAAATATTCGTTACTAGGAAAGTAATAAAGTATATTTTGTATTATAAAAAGTATGGGAGGTAAGTATTAAAATTACAGGCAACTTTGTATGTGTGTGAAAAGATTTAGAAATGTTAAATTATTTATCCTAACAAATATATTTATATTAGTTATTGCACTAAATACAATTATATTAATTATTACACTAAATACAATTATATTAGTTGTTGCACTAAATACAATTATATTCGTTGTTGCACTAAATACAATTATATTAGTTGTTGCAATAAATACAATTATATTAGTTGTTGCAATAAATACAATTATATTAATTCTTACACTAAATAAGATTATATTAGTTGTTGCACTAAATACAATTATATTAGTTGTTGCACTAAATACAATTATATTAATTATTACACTAAATACAATTATATTAGTTGTTGCACTAAATACAATTATATTAATTGAAGCACTAAATAAATTTATATTAGTTGAAGCACTAAATAGAACTATATTAGTTATGCCACTAAATATAATTATATTAGTTACAGCAATAAATACAATTATATTAGTTATTACACTAACTACAATTATATTAGTTATTACATTAAATAAAATTATATTAGTTGTAGCACTAAATAAATTATATTAATTAAAGCACTAAATGTAATTATATTAGTTATGGCGTTAAATACAAATATATTTGTTAAGGCACTACATACAACTATGATAGTTATGGAACTAAACCAAAGCAACAGTCACGGCATATTTGCAGGTGCATTAGGCTTTATTAGAAAACATAGAATTCCCTTTGAAGCATTGCTGCCGTCTCGCCACACCTAATTATAACAGGATGAAGTAATTGATATAATGTGCTTTGTTTTGGCGAAAATTACAAAGACAGCCCCTTTACACTCACGTTTATGTTCGTTGAGATTTTACCACTAATGCAAGTCCTAGACACGAACCAGAGCTAAAACACACTGTCACTAATTGCGTTATGCCCAAACATAATCTAATTTACAAATGTCAAAAATACCATTGTGTCAGATTTTATTGGCACACTTTTTTAAAATATTTAAATTAAATGTATTTAATTTATAATAAAAGTATAGAATAAAAAGAGCTTGAAATACATTTTACACAACGAATACTATTTTGTAGTTAGGCAAAATTCCAGATATATATTTACCTATGTAGTTGTTTTCAATACTTGAAAATAGAATTAGTTTTAACAGGCTGTTACAAAAATCAGTGAATTTCTTAAACATAAATATCAGAATATATCTTTGAAAAAATAAATAGATTTACATATCTTTCTAACTGGGTTTAAATATAAAATATCCTTAGATGAATTTCTTTCGTTAGTATAATATGTTACAGAGTTTTCTTTCTATAAAATCTTTGGCACGTCGCGAGATTCTGCGATATCCTCACTCCAGATAATCTCCTCCGTTTAGACTCGTCTTCAACTGTCTATCACCCGTCCTTGACTGTTGGAAATTAGATTTTGCGCCGTGAAGTCTAGTCTATTCCTCTACCGTGTCAACCTCCTCTATAGAGCATCATAGACCGTTAGGTGTTGGTTGTTCTCCCTCCATCGTTGCACAAGGTCAGATCAGGCTAGTCCAATCCATTGCAGAAGGTGTAGACAGTCAAGAAGGCAGCGACTGCGACACTACTTGGCAAAGTGCTGGGGATGGCACTTGTAGTAAGTGTCTCCGATCTCGCCAACAAATGTAGATCTCCAAGAGGTCTGTATTCCCATTGTTTACCATTGTCTAATACACCATTATGGGACTCAATTTTTTAATGGGCATCGGCGCCTCTTAGGTAGTCTAAAAACGTTCGAAAATGCAGGACGTGGGGTGGTAAATGTGGTGAGGTTTAGGAAATCTAACTGCCCTAGGTGGAGGGAATTAGCGTTGAGGCTTAAAGGATTTTAGGGAAAATGAGATTATAATATAGTAGAATAATGCAGGTGAGCAGGTCAGTCTTTAAGATTTTTAGGGAGGTAAGTGGGGATATTATGAGCAAAAGAGAGAAATGCAAGTGGATGGCATTCCCGTGTCACATGATGGGGAGGGAGAAAAAATAATCTAGGCTGTGTCCATGTGGAGCAGTCGACTGGCCAGTGACCAGTCACCCCCTTGTTAGACCTCTGTTAGGAATCTAACAGACCATACTGGTATCACAATCTTCGTAAGGGCCCAGTATAGTTAATTCGACTATGTTCTCACTAGCAGAAAATGGTATCGAGGGGGGAGAGGGGTGTTAGCTATAAACCTCCCCCACATTCTTCATGTGGTGTCTGTTGATAATCGAAATGATCCAGAGCAAGACACCACAATCCTTTCCTTCGCAAGACACCACAATTACTTCTTTTTGACGGATGTTTACCATTGTCTAATACACCTCTGGTAATTGACTTGATATAGGAATATGAATTACCTAGTACACAGATTTAAATATGAATGTAGCTAAATCCTAGGATAGGAAGTACTTCAAAGCGGCTGTGAGGTTTCATGTCACATAGGTGTAAAGGATGTAATCTACGTGAGTGTATTCCTAACGTCCGGCGTGGGATTAGAATTTATATTTGTTTACGAATATAAATTGTTCAAATTATCAACATATATTTAAAGTTATAAGGGACAACATACGTTTTTGACTTGACGATATTCTGGTAATACTTTTTACAATATATATATAGAGAAATGCATTTTGTTTATTCCATATTTTCTTTGCAAAAGAGGTTATTGTTGCGTAAATAAATGTATGCACTATTAATGTATGTCTAATTAATTGTTTACAAGAGGTCGACTAAACTTGCAAACTTGTTGCGGTGAATATAAAGATTAATACAAAGCTTGGGAGCTTTTAACTTTTCTTGTGATGTGTTGAAACTTGTAGCCTAAAACCAATCTATAAACACAGTACTTTCCTTAATAAAATTTAAGCCTATTAGCTACTCCTCCGTACTCACAACTTTACCGGCAACATTCAAGTTTTAATTTTAATTAATTTTAATTTAATGTGGACTGTCTCTTCTGTGTTAATAAATTAAACACTTTGGAGGAACCTATAAAAAGAGTGTATTCTTGACAACTTAATGAACCAACAATTTCTCACGCACTCAACTCAAATAATAGTCACAACAGTTCATGTAATTTTATATTTGGTCTCTGTTAACTTAATTCTTGTATCGTATTTCCTATTGCCATAGACATCCCTCTCGCAATAAAAAGAATTTTATAACAGGAAAAAAGTACCTTTGAAAGACCGTACTTGTTTTATTACGGAAGTATCACAAATTGGTGTAATATAACAGAAATTTAAAAGTTTCCAAAAAATATTGTTATTGCCTAGGTTTCTTGGAATACACACTCCATTGCTTTTATTGTTCCATTAAGAGAAATATTATAAGTATAATGAATAAAAATTACAAATTATAAGGATAAAAAATATTTATAATATCACTGAACACGTCCGTTATATAAATATTTAATCCGGCGTCCACCTACATAGGTAAAAATAATTATAATTACCCAAAATAAAATACAAGAACAAAATTATAAACGATATAATTATAAATTAATTAAATTATTATCCATATAACAGAAAACAAAATTGGATACCACATAGGTATAGAAACATAGAGATCATGTATTAAACACTAATGGAATATTAAATCTGTTTTATCATTGGTCGTTTTAAAACACCATAATTTAATTAAAATAATTAGAGCTTGGCTAGTGAGAACTATTCACAAAGGAAAAGACAAAATAGTTAACTCAAAACCTAACCGAAAATTTGTTTTTAATAAACAAACACATTAGGGGACAACAGACTAGTTTCGGTAACGATGCAACCTATCTCAGTGCTTGGCTACTACTAACATATCGTCATTTTATCGTACAACAAGTTAAATAATACAAACAATATAAAACATCAAAAGTCAAGCAATAAAAATTATCTAACTACAGAGCCCAAAACTCCTTACTTTGGAGAGTTATTGATTTTACATTTTTGTTATTATTATTAATATTTTGTTGTTTTCCTATTTTTCTTCCCTTATCTCGCACAATCATCAACAAACAATCCCTAAATAAGGGATTTGTTATGCAAAGGGTTTTACCCTCTTCAAGTTTTTTTCATTTATTTAATATGAAAGTAATATTTCAAGAAATCATACACATTTGGTTTCGTAGTGCGTTTTTTAAATATATCTTTTTTTAAAATAATTTAAAAGAGACCATTATTGCGGCAATAATAATAATTATTATTTTTCTCAAATTACTCCTCAGGGCCTTTATAATTTCAGAAGATGCTTGTTTTTGTAACTGCTTGGTAGAGTGTCCCCATTACCATCTTTTACAAAGTAGACAATATGTCCCTTGTATTACTCATCTTCTATGGAATATGCTTTACCTTTGTTTCAATAAAAATTTACATTGAGAGACTTTACAATATCTCTAGTCTTTTCGCAGCTTTTTATCAGGATCTACTTAATTTGGTGGTGTCAAGGAGTAACATACTACTGAACTACAGCTGAACTACTACTGAACTGTTTAGGAAAGAATTAGAACTTTTACTAACCGCCCAAACGAGCCGTCTCAACTAAAGCCTTCTCTACTATTGCGCAACTCGAGCAACTGGGCTAACCTCCCAGATGTCTCGGGACATATGAGTATCGAGTACGTGGTCAAAGAACCCGTCTTGGAAATGGGCAGCGACCACATTACTCGAATATTTGCACTTGACCAGGTCCACCAAACTATGATGGAATGGCCAGGGGCATTAACATCGGGAGCTCAGATCTGGTACACAGATGGCTCCAGGATGGACGTCGGCACTGGAGCGGGGGTGTATTGTAAAAACCCAAGGGTAGAACTAGTTTTTTCCTTGGGGAGGCATACCTCTGTCTTTCAGGCCGAAGTATATGCTATAAATGCCTGTCTGGGAGAGATAGCGAGAAGGGAAACACACGGGACCCGGATTGCTATTTTCTCCGACAGTCAGGCAGCAATTAAGGCACTAAACGGACACGTGGTCACATCGGCCATAGTCAGGGAGTGCCTAATTAACCTACAAGCTCTGGCAAGGCACAATCAAGTCAAGATTGGTTGGGTGCCAGGGCATAGGGGAATACTTGGAAATGAAGCCGCAGATGCGCTGGCTAGGGAGGGGTCCTCGACTCCCCTGATTGGACCGGAACCTGCGGTGGGTATTTCCAAATCCATGGTCAGGATGACAGTGCGAAGGTGGATGGCTGAAAGACACTGTGAGCACTGGATCAGGGCCGAAGGGATGAGGCACAGTAAGCTAACCCTTAGGAGACCTTCCTTGGGGCTGCAGAAGAGTCTCATCTATCTGTCTAGGCAGGAATTAAGGATAGCCACAGGACTACTCACGGGACACTGTGGACTAAGGAAACATTTGCATAAAATGGGTATCTACAAGGATGAACCAGTGTGCAGATTGTGCGGGCAGGAACAGGAGACTGCCACACACATCATTTACAGATGTGGAGTACTTGCTGAGAGGCGCTTCAACCTCTTTGGTGATGGAACGGCTTTGGTGGATGCTGAAGGTAAAACTCTAGTCAGGAAACTCCTAAACCTGGTAAGAGGGAAGGGGTTATTTGACTAGATCAGGGAGGTAAGTACAATATACCTTAAGGTAGCAGTGCTTCGGGCAATTCAAACCCGCTCCCAAGTTAAAAAAAAAAAAAAAAAAAAAAAAAAAAAACCAGGGAAGAACGTTTGCTAGATACATGTTGCAGTATTTGTCCAACATTGTGTAATAGATCTATACATAGAAGTAAAGAAAAATACGTAAATATCACAACGAAGTAACAAATCTAATGTTGTTTAATTTTATTTACAGTTGGAAGATACTCATATTAAATTATTTCAAAAAATCACCATTTCTAATTCATTCTAACTAATAGCAAGACTTACCTTAAATAATAAAATTTCAATTTTGGGAAAATGGCTGATTTTATATTTTACCGTTCTTGTAGCAACATACCGCGGCGGTATTTTCCTATAAAAGTTGTTTAAAGTGTTCCTGCGCCCTTTTATAGCTTCCAATATGGAAATGGTTTTGTTTTATGGCGATAGACTCGGATTTAGTAGCGTTAAACCTGGAAAAATTCAATTCGTTCTTTTACAGTACTTAATATAACTAAATCTGCAATAAGAAAGTTTCTCTGTTTATAATTCATATCTGCGTATACAAAAAGTAAAGTTATTTTTGCTAGTGTCACTATATGGTAGGTTTGTGAATAGATACATTACAGAAGATATGAAATAAATGGTCTGAAATTAAGATAATTTCAAGTATATCTTCAAACAGTTTTATTAGGGGGTTCCATAAAGTGGGGGGGGCTAATGACTCCGGATACGTTGATATGGGATATTCGTTAAGAGGAGTCTACTCGCTACACCCTCGTATAGGAAATAGGGTAGTTCAGGATATGTTGAGCTTGGTTAAAAAAAGCTGAATAAATGGTTGTCTACATGTATGTAGAAAGTAGGCTAGACTCACGCTGAAATGTTGAGGTTTAGTGAGGTTCATGTTATTATGGGTAACTGCCTCTAATTTTACCTGGTAAGAATATGTATATTCAATCGGCTGTATTGGCTCCACAAACTTAGAAGTTAGAGCAATCAATTATAAAGTAGCTTCCAAGTATTAGATGTGACCCTGTTGTGAAAGAGATATAAATCATCAAGTAAAACCTTTCCTGAAAGGTTTTATCAGTTAAAGGGAAGAAGGTAGTAGTGCCATGCATCAATTGTTTAAAAAAAAAACAGGTCTAATACGTCAGTAAAGTGAAAGATCAGTAAAAACAATATAACCTATATTCCTGAGAAAGAAAAGTAGGTGGCCACACAGGTCCGACACTTGTCAGTGCTCACAGTGTTGTATCAGTGTCCGTGACAGTGAATATCGGTGCTAAAGCTATGTTTATCCTTGTAATAAGGGGCTAAGTAAATCTAAAAAAATTAATAAATATGTTTTACAACGGTAAATATTAAAAGAGTTCACACAAAATCTCACTGCATCCAAGTATTTTAATACATATAGACTATTCTGCAATGTATTCGCTTTCAACAGTGCTTGGTAACTAAAGTGAGTAGTAGCCAATCAATGATAAATGTGGCATTGTTATCGAAACTAGACTATATCTAGTTTAAACTATTATTTTGAGTGAATTCTTTTATTATTTACCATTGTTCACATTAGCTAAGGTCTAATTAATGTATAAGCTCATTAATGAATTTCCCTAATTAATGCTACTGCCTAATAACAATAATTATAGGCCTAATTATTATTACCATAACACAGCTTTTGATACTTATGTAACTCTTTGTAAATGACAGTAAGATATGTGGCAAGCGAGATATTGTCTTGACTTTTCCGTGGGGATTAAATTGAATGCTTGGAAGTGTACATGATGGATTTTGAATTGGAAAGTATTCAAGCATATGATTTCCGATAGTGAAATTAAATGAATTAAAAGTAAGTAACCTACGCCCGACAATATACAGTCCTACAACTTCAGTTTTACAATTTGGAAGTGATTCTTATCACACGGGTGATGATTATTAACTTTTCTAAAAATAACCCACAGTTTTTAACCCTAAACAGTTCAGCTAATTTCAGTAGTTCAAATTTGGTAGTAACATTAAGTTTATGTAAATAAAATCAATTTTTTTAACATTAGCCCTTTGGTCATAGCATTTGCTCATAAGTTGAAGACAAAATTAAAGTCACTTTGTATTTAGCGTTACGTTTGATTACTATAGTCAACTTACACTTGAATATTTTTGCAGATAAATTATTTTCCAATGACGATGATAGTTTAGTTGTGGAAATGGTCATCGGGAAGACTAAAGGGTTGTCGTACATGTGTTTCCTTTGTTGTTGGAACAAACCTATAAATAAAACTATCAAATGTTTTAAAAACTATTTGGTGAAAAACAATTTTATATTCAAACATTCTGTTTTCAACGGTGAAACATATTTTAACTATTTCAGTATATAATATAATGGAATCAAATACCGCTACATTGAAAAAATGTAAAAACTCCCTCTATATTACACCTTTTTCCCGCCGAAAGGATAAATTTGGTTGTTACAGACCAAAAGTAGTTTATGAATAAAATATTTTATTAAACACAAAAAGTTAAAATGTGTATTTCTAAAGGGTTACATAGATTAAATTATGTTTGTTCCTGTACATTTACTACAATGTATAAGTATTCATATCTAAATAATAATTTTATTTGTATTATGTTGAGTAAAAGTAACAGCCACTCTGAGAAAGCGTAAAGCTTGTTAGAGAAGACGTAGGCCTTAATAGAAAGCTTCAGCAACACGGCATAAGTAGCATACGTGCCCACTTTGGCTGTCTTAGCGCATTATATAGGCGAAAGTGCACAACAAAACATTACGTTTTATAATGCATTCTTTGCGTATCTCTGCTTCTGTCTGTCCTTAGTTATTCCACAAGCGTTCATGTTCTATAGGTAATATCGTAACCTTACGATGGAATTAAAAGCCTAATTATAAAACTTACAAAACTAAGGTAAACTATTACTCCTTAAATTTATAAGTTGCTGAACATTGTTGTACATATGTATGTTTCAAAATAAGTAAATTACATTAAAATATTTCTCAAAAATCCAATGAGAAGGAGACTGCATTCTATGAAACTACCTTATTTAAAAGCAGTTCATTTGACCTTCTTTTGTTCGGCACAAACTCTTTAGAAAGGAGTATTTTACCTGAACCAAAACCGAATCTATTTCAAGGAAAGGGTTCATCCTATGTTTTACCGTTCTTGCAGCAACACCTACGAGCTTTGACTAGCCACACCTACGAGGGGCTAGCCACACCTACGAGGGACTAGCCACACCTACGAGGGACTAGCCACACCTACGAGGGATTAGCCACACCTAACACTAAAATTGTGTATTATTATACACCTAACATAGTATTATTTTTGAAGAAAAGAAGCCGTTAGATTGGAAAATGTTAAAGTGTGCGTTAATGCGAACTGAAACATTAGGAGGGAAGTAATTGTTACTAAGGTAAATTTTAAATAAATTCTACATTCGTTGAGGGTAAATATAACAGATTTAATCATAAGGAAAAACCAATTTTTTATTTTTTTTTTTTTTTAATGATTATATAACGACTTGCTGCTGTTTCTAGGCTATAGTATGTAAGAGATTTTAATAAACTAATGCAGGAAATTTTCTTCCTTATCAACAAGCTGAGATCAATAAAAGTGAGAAGTTAAAAATAATAGTCCAATTGAAAAAATATTAGTAATAAACAAATTGTTAAATTACTAATGGAGGAGTCGTAATTTGAAGACTGAATTCAGAAAACTTAACTAACAATCAATTTTGACTTTTCTCTACTGTTTTTCCAGTTACCCAGAGGGAATGACTGTAATCTGATAGTTGAATTTTCTATCTGTGTTGAAGAAAGGGTCAAGCCTGTGACGAAAGTAAAAGGCCCGTGACGACGTAATCACGGGACAATAGTGGCGACAAATATTTAATAACTGGGTTTACCAGATATTTCTTGAGAAAGGTTTTGAAGTGTTAGCGCTAACGTATCCAGGTATAAAGTGACAGTATAAAGTGGCCGTGCCTAGCCGGGACAAATATATATAGAGTTATTGACCAGTGAACCATAGTGTGTTTGAGAATAGGAAATAACTACCTAAGATTTTTAGAAAACGTTTATGGCACTTATTATTCACAATTTTGCACGGTAATAGGTAACAACTTTTGTTTTTTTTTCTTTTTGATGAATATATAACAACTTGCGATAAACAACATGTCCCCCAGTAGGTACATGATCTTACGTCAAGCTAAATTTAACATTTCCTAGTAAAAGACCCAATTTGCTGCTGTTGCTAGGCTATAGTATAACGGAAATTTTAATAAACTAATGCAGGAAATCTTCCTCCTTATGAACCCCGAGGGGGATACGGACTAGCCGCACCTACGAGGGGTTTGGCGTCCCTAGCGGTACCCTAGCCTAACACTACACTACTCACAAAGCACACACACACACACACACGCACGCACATACACATAAACTAACATCTTCACTTAGGGAATTTGACTGGTCAGAACCGTTGCTCGCTGGGAGTGCTGAAAATTCCCGAGCTTGACAAACTCTGGGCTGGGACGCTGCTGTGAGCTTGCTCTACCTAAGACGTATGCGCAGTAGCTGGTCCGCTAGCCACTTCGGTCCTTGGTCAGGGAGTGTCCGCGATGCACAGGTGTCAGAGTTCTCGACTGATGGCCATCCAGTCGAGCTAAGGAGGAAACTATGGGCCCCAGAGTTCCGGGGGTTGGAAATGATCGAAAGGGATCAATGGGTGTACCCGTTGTCATTGTCTCGTCCGTAACGCCAGGCACGATGGTTAGCTTAAAAAACAATTTATGGAAAACCAGCAAATGTCCAACGAGTTGAATGAAAAGAGGCGTTGTGAGGTTTTTCCGAAGATGCCTAGTGAAGTAAATAAGACGAGGAAAGAAATGGATGTAGCATAACCAAAATTACCATCTAAATTCTTAATTATGACTTGCACAGAAGAAGGAAAAGATCTTTTAAAGGTATCGCCTTTTCTAATCCAAAAGGCTATAACTGGGTGTGCAGCAGGACCTGCCTCTTCCATAAGGAAATTACGGAAAGGAGCATTGCTGTTAGAAACAAATAGTTCGAAGCAGTCACAACATTTATTGTCAATGACCTCCTTCTTTGATCAGGTTAAGGTTTCGGTGGCCCCCCGCAAAACCTTGAACTCAACAAAGGGAGTAATATCATGCAGAGATCTTTTGTATGTCCGTGAGGACGAAATTAAATCAGAAATGGAATCTGAAGGTGTAACAGATGTCGTACGAATTATGAGGATGGAAAATGATCAGAGACAGCTCCAACAACATCATTAATCCTGACATTCGGGAACCATCTATCCCAAAATATCTATATGCGGGCTATCAACGGCTTCCTGTTAGGCCCTACTTTCCCAATCCACGCTGGGGCTTTGTATGCCAACGTTTTGGACACGTCAGCTCTTCTTGCTCCAAGCTAGAGGTATGCGGACAGTGTGCTTCTGAAGGCCACATTGAGAAGGCTTGCACAAGTGCTCCGAAATGCCCAAACTGTGCTGGTGATCACCCTGCTCGCTCCTTTAACTGCCCAAAGTTCACCGAGGAGAAAGCGATTCTCAACATAACGGCAAATGATAAAACATCTTTCCACGAAGCGAAAAAGAAGTTCAAGTCAACTCAACTTAGACTTGAAACAAAATCTTATGCCTCAGCTACCTCCACTGAGAAGTCGTGTCCCAACTGCGTTGAGTTAAATAAAAAAACTGAACTTCTCACTGAGCAAGTTAGTCTTTTATTAGCATTGGCGACGAAAAATTATATTTCCAACTCAAAGACTAATGTCGAATGTGCGGGCAAATCTCCATTGCCAGTTACCTCTGCGAAAATTAGAAGACGTAAGACACTATTAGAGACAAGTGCGAAAGAAGTTAAACCTACTCCAACTATCAGTAATAAAAATAATAACAAAGCTGCACTTGTGAAAGTAGGAGCAAAGTCATAAGCGACTCAAAAGATGACCATTTCAAACTCCTCTTCTGAGTTCAACAATTCCTCAGATTCTACCACTACAATAGTGGTGATGGAATCCGATGACTCTCTGGTGACTATCCATTTCTCTATTGACGAACTAGAGTCAGCTCTCTCGTCAACGAAGGATTCAGCTCCAGGCTCGGATGATATTGTATAATCCATGATTAAAAATCTACCACCGTCGTCAAAAATAGTTCTCCTTCGGATATACAACCGTATATTCGAGGAGAAAGCTTATGATATGGCAAGGAGAAGAGGAGTTTTGAACGTATTGAAATCATGGGGTATACAAGGTAACATTCTTGCTTTTATATAAAATTATTTGACTTTCCTGTACGTCTAGGACGCATATATTCTGATCATTACGAACTAGAGATTGGTGTACCACAGTGTGGTGTTTTGAGTGCGACGTTGTTTGCCGTTCCATTAACAGCGTCACTTCAAACGTACAATCACCGGTCCACTATACCCTGTTTGTAGATGATTCTTGTATATATGTGGCTGCTAGAAGTATGGCAACAGCGGTAAGGTCCTTACAACTAGTCATTAATAAATTGCAAAAATAGACCAAATCTACGGGTTTCCAGTTTTCGGCTTCGAAGACCCAGTGTATAGCATTTAGTTGTCGCAGGCAACACCAGGACCCTTGTCTTTATCTTGATGGTATGCGTCTTCGGACAGCGGATTATGTGAGATATTTAGGTATTTTATTGGATAAAAGATTTTCATGGAATCCGCATGTGCGTGATTTGAGGACCCGGTGCAGCAAGATATTGGATAAGTTGAGAATTCTTAGTGGTACCAATTGGGGAGCATACAAAATCTGGATGCTCCTTTTCTATCGCGCCGTCGTAATTTCGCGTATAGATTACAGCTGTATAGCCTATTCATCTGCCCGACCTACGGTTCTGAAACTCCTGGATTCAATACATCACTCTAGGCTTAGACTTTCTAAAGAAATTGCTCCAGTCTACTAGTTGAAGCTGGAGAGCCATCTCTCTCAATGCGACGTCAAATTTCAAATTACACTTGTCTTCGCAGTAGACCTAAACATCCGGCATTCAAAGTTGTTTTGATAACTACCTCGAAGATCGTTACAATGTGCGTCAATGTTCAACTGCTCCCTTCGGAATAAGAACGTTGCGAATTTTTAGCAATCTAAATTTAGAACTTCCACCTATATTCGAACGATCATCATGCTACATCCCTCCATGGATAATACGAATGCCAAAATTTGACTTCTAATTGTCCAGGTACCTAAAAAATAATACTCCTGACGTTAATTATCGTCAGGAGTTTTTGCAGATACAACTAACTCACCAACATACTGTTACTATATTCACAGACGGTTCAAAACTGGACAATGGGATAGGTTGTGCATTTTATATGGAATCACACACCTTCAATTACGGATTACTCTCAGCCTGTAGCGGTTTTACTGCAGAACTTTATGCAATTTTCCAAGCTTTAAGATCAATTCCGTCTGCAAAATCTAAATTTTGTGTGTTGTGATTCCAAAAGTGCTCTCCAGGCTATTCAGGAAATGTACACTAAGAACCCATTAGTTGGAGACTTCTTGTGCTCAATACACAGGCTCCAATTACGAGGTGTCATTTCTCTGGGTGCCTTTTCACTGCGGAATAATCGGAAAAACTAAAGCAGATGAAGGTGCTAAATTAGCTATAAGTACGGTGCCATCGACACAACGCGTGATGGCATCAGATTTTGTATGCAATGTTAAAACGAACATATTCTCTGTTTGGAATGAAGAATTGCAAAATGTAAATAGAAACAAGTTAACGGACATCAAAAATACCGTCGGACCATGAAGGACATCTGTTCGTTCGAATCGTAGGGAGGAAGTGGTGGGTACTCGACTTCGAATCGGTCACTCTTTGTTAACGCATGGATGGTTGATGCGACATGAGGATCCACCACTATGTCAGTTTTGTAGTAGTGCCATCACAATTAAGCACATACTGCTTGATTATTATGAGTTGAGTGATTTGCATATACGTTACGGTCTTCGAGGTTGTTTAAAGGTAGTTTTAAAATACGATGCCAAGGCTATCGACAGTGTCATCGCTTTTTTACGTCACTTGAATCTATTTAATAATATTTCAATTTTGTTTAATTTGAATTTCTTTAGTTTTAGATAGTTACAATTAGTTTTAAACATTTATGTTATTTTGATTAGTTTCATTTATGGAACATTTATTTTAAGTAAAAATTGAGTTAGACGATGATAACATATATACGTTTTCGTCTGGAAAAAATACTCCTCAAGAACAAGCTGTAAGAGAATAATTAACTTCTACTCCGCGGTAGTTATAATTTATTAAACACTCGTCACTACCAATAGCACCATATAAAAGGTATTCTTTTATTACCAATAACAATATAAAAAATAATTGTTAATTTAACTTACGGAAATTAATGTAAACAGAAAAAATCCAGGATGCATATTCTATTGCAGAACCTGCTTAGAACAACCTAGAGCAAATTTAATATTCAACTTGATTATTGGGAAAATGTACATTCTTTAACTCATAGACGACGCCTAATAGAACCTAAAACAAATAACCAGAGTTTGAACAGGATAAACCTCACAATCAAAACAATCACAATATAGGATTGACGTTAATTAATTTATAAATACAAGCGGAATCAATTCCACGTTCACGAATATAATACAATACACATTATATATCTGGAACGAAATTCCAGGAAGGATCATCTATTGCAGCATATGCACGCCACAGTTAGCACTAGTATTATTTAAAGCCATTTCAATGTCCTTGTTGTGGAATAATTTTGCTTAATTCAACATAAATTATAAACGCGCTGACCCTAATTCAGATCAAATACTTTTTTCAGATTCTCTGAATTGCTAAATAATTATTTAGGCCAGAGTGTAATGTTGAGATACAATTAAACTATTAAGAGTTAGAAAATTGTTTCTTAAATACTTTAGGTCTAACACATTTATTTAAGTCACAATATATTTCCATACTTCTTATTTAGGTCGTAAAACATGTTGATAATTTTTGTTGTTAGGTATTACTGTCTGCCAACTTTCAATACTTTCTACCATAGATTTCTCAATGTTAGGCTTTATTTATCCTCATATTTTCCTTCCTTACGATTTTTCAACTTTGTTTCTAACGCTAAGGGTTGTACCAAAATATAGCGCATCTCCACGCAAACCAGACATCCACTACTATTCCACTCTCACTGTTGGATTTTCAAGTAACGCCCGATGTTTTGTTCCTCCGATACTATGTAATTCGTACAAGGTTGAAATCTTCTGACGTCATAATTTTGATACTTTAACCATGACGACCATTTAAAAAGGTAACATTTATCCATTCACCTAATTTATAATATTGCTTGTATAATAATGACCATTTTAAAAATATTTTTTTTTCGTCCCTCGATTACGTTTTTCTATTGATTATGTACAGTAGACAATATTTGGTGTATCTTCAATAAAAATTCCTGAAAGTTTGATATTTTGTATAATTTCTTACTCAGTAATTTGAGAAACCTAATGATATTACAACAGTTGGAAGAAGGGGTTAAGGGGATTTAATCATTAAACACAATTTTTTAGCTAAACATATAATATTGAGTGTACATATTATTAATGATAAATTATAAAGAAACCACAATACAGAAATTAATTAAGGGAAATTAATTAATTTAGAAAGATGGGTAAAGAGACACTCCATTTGGGACGAATGGGTTCAAATTTGTGACATTTTTTGAAATATTTAATTAAAAAATACCCGGCCTATATCAATCGAATTAATATTACATTCACAACCAATCTCACGTGAAAACTGAAAAATTACTTTGACATCTATATTGACTATAGCTGCTCGGTCACTGATACATCACTGAGAGCACTGAAGGCACCAACACGTGCCGACGTATGCGGCAAATGTATCTTCATGTTTCAGAAATACTGAGCCACTCCGCTCAAAGTTAGTTATACCTCACTAATAAGTGGGTCTGGACGTTTGGCAGAATGGTTTTCAATCAATACACGACATAACTATTTCATGAAAGGCTGATATAAACCTCCGAAGTATCAGAGTCCATATCGTAGATTGCTTGTTTAATCCAGATCACATCTATGTCTTATCAGATTAACGTTTTGTACTAAGACGTTTGTGGGATCAACACAGCTGTCTGCTCAAAGGTGAATAGTGTCATTCGTGATATATAAACAGCTGTATGGTTTAGTATAGCCTCAAAAGCAATTATTCTGAAACGAACAAAAGATTATCAGTTTTATGTAGAAGTATTTATCTAAAAGAATTAAACTGTTTCTAGAAGTAATATATCCGAAAAATATCTATGTTTAATTTGATTTTTACTATAATACGTTTGTACGAATTAGATTTTCTATGATATTCCAAAGACAAAGTGAACAATGTTAGGACTTCCAATTAATACAGGTTCTAGTATTTCTGTGTTTAGAAATCCATGTAATAGTCATATTTAAGATTTTGTTGCCTATATTACGTAATTTAACCACAAAATGTATCGATTTTTCAATTTTTATTGCTACTAAATCCACAACTGCCATCATAAAACAACACCAATTCTGTATTTGAAGCTATATACAGGGTTCACCAGAAACATTTTTTATTGGAAAAATCGATTGAATTCATTTTAGTTTTACATGCAACATAATTATTTAGTCCCATTTGGGTTAAAATAAGTGATAACATATGATTTCATGAGACAGCTGATTATATGTTATAGGTTATGTGGTAGAACTGCTATTTTAGCACGTAGGTAATGCCATTATATTTATAATAATTGTAATTATTTAACAAAATGCAACTAAAATAAAATGTTTATTTGTTGTCGTAAGTAAAAATTTACTTTCAATTTTGTTTAATAATTTGTACATATTTCAACATGGTATTTTATCATTTGGTCTAATCTTCATTACAGCAACATACCAACCGTGTAACTGCCGACAGGTGGAAGAAAACAATACTACATATAATAAAGCTACATTCAAATAAAACACCATTTATACCCATAAGCTTAGAATAACCTAGGGTAAATGTAAAATTCAACTAGATTATTGGAATAACATACATACGTTGCCTCATGGACGACGCTTAATAGAGACTGACATAACTAACCAGAGTTTGAACAGAATAAATCTCACATTCAAAATACTCTCAATATAGGATTGGAGTTATATAATTTATAAATACAAGCGGAATCAATTTAGCGTACACGAATATATTACAAAGCAATATATACCTGCAATAAAATTCCAGGTTCCAATTTATATTGCAGCCCATGTAGGCCACAGTTAGAACTAGTGTCATTTAAAGCTATTTCAATGATTTTGATGTGCAATACTTTATTTATAATTATACATAAATTATAAACGTGCTGACCATCAATCACAACAAACACCAGAGGTAAAGGGTTTGCCTTGTCATTTATGTCGATAAACAGTTTTACCGATGAACTAAAATGATAGATAATTATTTTGACTTAATTGTAGTGTTCAGTTACAATTATACTATAAAGAGTTCATATATCTGTTCATATAGAGAGTTTTTTGTAGGAAAAATTCCTTTAACTCATAAATTACTTTCATGATTTCATATTTTTTGTAGCAAATTCGTTGATAATTTTTATTTTTAGGTTTTACTGTCTGCCGATAAGAATGTTGCCTCTGGTGAAATAACGGCTGACAGAGATTGTGATTATACTTGCACATTATTTTATTGTTTAAGTGTTAAGTTTTATGACACTGACGTCATTTCATCCTCCAAGCCACGCCACCAACCAAATTATAAACTAGGCTTTGAAATTTGAAATATTATGCGGATTTTAATATCAGCTAAAAACATTCATGGTTAGCAAGTACTCTTGGGAATGGCTACATATTGTCTTTCCTATTCGACGATTTCTCAACTTCGTTTCAATTGAAACGAAGACAACCATTAGAGAAAGAGCATAGGGGGAAATAATCAATAAAAACAATTGCTTTTCATTAGCTAAAGATAAAATATTGAGTGTACATATTCCTTATGGGGATTTGTAAAGAGACTACATCATAGAAATTATTTTAGAAAGATGGGTAAAGGGAGGGAAACTTCAATAGGGGTGAATGCGCTTAATATTGTAACATTACTTGAAATTAATTATAAAGAAATAGACGCTATATATAAATAAAATGAATGTTACATTCACGACCAATTTCACGCGTAATCTATAAAATTACTTTTGCCTCGATATTCACTGTCACTGATACATGACTGAGAGCACTGAAAGCACCAACACATGCCGGAATATGAGGCAAACGTTTATTTATTTTTCAGAAATACTGGTAGTTAATTATACCTTACTAGTCTGTAGGTATAGACGTTTGATCAAATGGTTTTCAATCAGTACATGATATGACTACGTCATGAAAGCATGCCACTGCCCTATAAACCTCCGAGTAAGCAAAGTCTACATTGTAAATTGTCGTTTAATCCTGGTCACATTTATGTCTTGTCAGATTAAGTGATTGCATCAAGACGTTTATGGGATCACCACAGCTGTCAGCTCAAAGGGAGATAGTGTTGGTAGTGATATGTAAACAATATTATTTTTTATTATAACCTCAAATGCAATTTTCTATATACATAAAAAATAGTAAGTGGTGTTACTATCCGATCTTTATAAAGAAATCTCTTAAAAGAGATTAAAAATAAAGAATTTAAAATATTTGTAGAAGCTATAGACCCGAACAAAAAAGCAACATATTTTAATCAGTTTTTTAATTAGATTAAATTACATTTTTAACAAGACGAATTATTTTACCTTTTTACTATTGAATTTAAAATACGTTTTGTAATACAAAGAATAATAACATATTCAATAGAGAATATAATATGTTTTAAAGCATCTAATTAATACTGATTCTGTTATTTCCGTGTTTATAAATCAAACTCAAATTTCCTTGTAATAGTAATACTAAAGGTTTTGTAGCTTATGTAATGTAGCCACAAAATGATTCGATTTTCTCATTTTATCGCTACTAAATCCAAAACTACCGCCTTGAAATAACACTATTTCCATATTGGAAGCTATTAAAGGCAAGGGTGCGCCGTAACATCTTTTATAGGCAGCATTCAACGATGTAGCTAGTCCCTCGTAGGTGTGGCTAGTCCCTCGTAGGTGTGGATAATCCCTCGTAGGTGTGGCTAGTCCCTCGTAGGTGTGGCTAGTCCCTCGTAGGTGTGGCTAGTCCCTCGTAGGTGTGGCTAGTCCCTCGTAGGTGTGGCTAGTCCCTCGTAGGTGTGGCTAATCCCTCGTAGGTGTGGCTAATCCGTCGTAGGTGCGGCTAGTCCGCACCCTCCAGCAGGGAATTATATATATCTAATAATGCATGCATCTAAATACATAATAATGTTCATTACATACATACAAGAGCACACTTAAATTTAAATTAACAAAAATAATGTAGTCTGTTGACAGCTAGATGCAATATTGGCTTATTATAAACATCCTCCACTTTTAAAACAAACAATAAAAATTGAACTAAATAAACAACAAAGGATAAATAAAGAAGAGAAAACGTCCTCCATTACTGTGCATGTCATAGTCAGACATATTACAACTACGCAATGGAGAAACATATTATATCCCTGAAGTCTCTATTACGATGCAATTACTTTTTTTAATGTCAATCCGACCCATTGGGATGTTTATAGAACTATTCCGGCTGGGTAATATAGGAAAGTCCAGTTCTGTAACATTATTGAACCAAGTTGTTTAAACATTTGTATCTCGGTTTGGTTTTTGTTTGAAGGTAAAATGTCAGGAATTGGGTTTTTAAAATAAATCTAGTAATAAACCTATTAAGAGAAAACATATGGCAAGTATTTCGGGTTATTAACCTCCATCTTTCCGACGTGATAACTCAGTACTGGTGTGGGCTGTCACGTTCGTGTCCAGGAGGTGGCTAAAGTTATAGTAAAGACATACTAGGAAGAGTATTTCAAAATTTTGCCAATATTAATAATTATATAATGTATAATTCGATGGCCTAATTACAGCAGACAATTCATTTCATGTCGTGCTTTGGACATCATATGCCCGAATACATACCCAATTCCAAATCCGTCTTGTACGTTTCCTAGCGATCAATTTATAATATCGTAAAATTTATATGAAAATGTTATGTTTCTAAGTCTTTTCTCACGTCTAGATCACACTACCAAGTAGTCTGACCTCCTATTTACAAACCTTGTATTACCTGCATCACAACAGACTAATATGGGCACTAGATTGCCAATTGTGCTTAGAACACCTACACTTGGCATGAAAATAATTACAGGTAAGTTTAGATTCATGAATTGCAATCAAGATATGTTGAAGGCGCAACAAACCCGCACGACAAATATACTCCCTCCTATATTATCTATACAGACGTCGGCAAGTCCCGATTGTTCTAATGCAAATGTATATTAAATTTATTTTTAATTGGAATATATAATAACGTATGGTAAATTTTGGAAATGCTTGACTTTTATTAGTCAAGCGTAAGAAGTTTTTTCATTTTCGAAGATTTTCAAAAAAAACACACACACTCACATACACACGTACTCACACACATACATTTACACTAACTGGCTAGTAGCCAGTTATAATACTAGGAGTCTCGTTGCACGTAATACCGGACAACAAAACTTTGAAATTCCTGAACACTTGCAATTTCACCAAATTACGCATTACGAATGGACACTAGCGATCCAAATTATATCAACCCACCGTTATTGACAGCCACGGCAATAAGGATAAGACCGATCAGCCAAAAGATCGCAAGATTATGCTTCTGAGATTATGTTGTCCTTGATAAACATAGTCTTACAAGATATGTTTTCTGAGGTTCTTCTACCGCCTGCAGTCCGTAAAAAGCTATCTATCTTAATAATTCCTAAGCGACTGATATTCCTTCTAAGATAAAAATTACTTCTTACGCTTGACTCTAAACAAGCTAGAGTTTCCGTCGTCTGTATAGATAACATAGGGGCGAGTATATTTGTCGTGCGGGTTTGTTGCGCCATAAACAGATCTTGTTCTGAAATCATGAATTTAAATTTACAAATTACTATTTACATGCAAATGCAGGTGTTTTAAACACAATCTAGTGGCCATGAGTGACTGTTAAGATGTAGGTAATAAAAGGTTTGTGGATAGGAGGTCAGAATTGTTATTAGACCGTTTGATCTAGACGTGGGAAAATACCTAGAAACATAATATTTTCGTATAAACTGAACGCTAGTAAAGGTACGACATGGATTTGCAATGAGCAAAGTATTCGGACATATGATGTCCGATGTACGACAATAAATGCATTGTCTGCTGAGAGTAGCCCCTCCAGGCATTTGTAAAATTCTGCAAAATAAATTTTGAAAAAAATTGTTTTACAATATGACAGTGGTACATATCACACAAGATGACTATTCGAAAAATAACCCTCATAGGTATTAACTAAGAAAAGTGTAAATAAATTTTCTAACTTTAATTTCTTAGGTAGTAAAGATATGTTTATTTAGCTTTGTTCATAACGTGTAAAGTTTTGGGTAACTAAAAAACGTCATTTGGCAATTCCCGAGTTCAAAGGGTGGGGGGGGGAATCAAGTGACGGTTCATTGAAAAATGGTATTTAGCGTCGTTTTATTGATTGAGTCACGTTACACGACGTGACTTGCTCAACGTGACTTGCTCGACGTTACTCACGTGACACGTGAGTCACGTGCATTAGTGATAGTAAAAATAACAGCCAAGCAAATAACAGAAAGCACAAAGTATAGTATGCGTCTGTCATTAGTTATCCCATAAAGGGTACATGTTCTATGGGTATGTTTCGCCGTTCGTTCTGCAACGTACCGCAGGTGGATTCTGCCTATAAAGATGTTTACTACGAACCCTCGACTTTAAAGACGCCTACATATCATGGCATTTGACTCAATTATGAAACCGCTTCAAGTTTATCAACCTTAGCCTATTACCGTGCAAAAGTGTTAATAATTCGTCACAGGCTTAACCCTTTCTTCAACACATATAGATAATTCAACTATCAGATTACAGTCATTCCTATTGTCTAAAAAGTTGCGTGGTCTTTACAATGGAACCTTAATCTCTAAATAAACGATACAAATATAATTTTCCAAACTGGAAAAACAGTAGAGAAAAGATAAAATTGATTGTTAGTTAAATTTTCTGAATTGAGTCTTCAAAATACGACTCCTCCATTAGTAATTTAACAATTTGTTTATTACTAATATTTTTTCAATCGGACTATTATTTTTAACTTCTCACTTTTATTGATCTCAGCTTATTGATAAGGAGGAAAATTGCATGCATTAATTTATTAAAATCTCTGATATACTATAGCTTAGCACAGCAGAATGTGCTTGATTGTGATGGTACTTTTACAAAACTGACAAAGTGGTGGATCGTCATGTCTCATCAACCATCCATGCGTTAACAAAGTGTGGCCGATGCGAAGTCGAGTTACCACCACTTCCTCCCTACGATTCGAACGAACAGATGTCTTCCATGGTCGGACGGTATTTTTGATGTCCCTCAGCTTGTTTCTATTTACATTTTGCCATTCTTCATTCCAAACAGAGACTAGTGTAGTTTTACTTTGCATACAAAATCTGATGCCATCACAACGTTGTGTCGATGGCACCATACCTGTAGCTGATTTTACACCTTCATCTGCTTTAGTGTTTCCGAATATTCCACATTGACCAGGCACCTAGAGAAATGACACCTCGACACCTCGTAATTGGAGCCTGTGTATTGAGCACAAGATGTCTCCAACTAAAGGATTCTTAGTGTACATTTCCTGAATAGCCTGGAGAGCACTTTTGGAATCACAAAACACAAGATTTAGATTTTGCAGACGGAATTGATCTTAAAGCTGGGAAAATTGCATAAAGTTCTGCAGTAAAAACTGTACAGGCTGAGGGTGATCCGTAAGTGAAGGTTTGTCCTTCCATATAAAATACACAACCTATCCCATTGTCCAGTTTTGAACCGTCTGTGAATATAGTCACAGTATGTTGGTGAATTAGCTGTATCTGCAAAAACTCCTGACGATAAATAACGTCAGTAGTATTGTGTTTCAGCTACCTGGGCAATGAGAAGTCACATTTTGGCTTATGGATTATCCATGATGGGATGTAGCATGATCGTTCAAATATAGGTGGATTTTCTAAATTTATATTGTTAAAAATGCGCAACTTTCTTATTCCGAAGGGAGCAGTTGAACGTCGACGACCATTGTAACGATCCTCGAGGTTGTTATCAAAAACTGCTTTGAATGCCGGATGTTTAGGTTTACTTCTTAGACCACTGTAATATGAAATTTGTAGCATTTGACGTCGCTTTGAGAGAGATGGTTCTCCAGCTTCAACTAGAAGTCTGGCGATTGGGCTTGATCCAAAAGCACCAGTAGAAAGTCTAAGGCCAGTGTGATGTATTGAATCCAGGAGTTTCAGAACCGTAGGTCGAGCAGATGAATAGGCTATACAGCCGTAATCTATGCGCAATCTTAAGACGGTGCGATAGAAATGGAGCATACAGGTTCTGTCTGCTCCCCAATTTGTACCACTTAGAACTCTCAACATATCCAGTATCTTGCTGCTCCGTGTCCTCAAATCACGCACATGCGGATTCCATGAAAGTCTTTTATCCAATAAAAGACAGAAAAATATCACATTATCGGCGCTCTGAAGCCGCTTACCATCAAGATAAAGAATAGGATCCTGGTGTTGCCTGCGACGACTAAATGCTATACACTGGATCTTCGAAGCCGAAAACTTGAAGCCCATAGATTTGGTCCATTCTTGCAATTTATTAATGACTAATTGTAATGATCTTTCCGCTGTTGCCATACTTCTAGCAGCAACATATATACAAAGATCGTCTACAAACAGGGAACAGTGAAACGGTGACTGTACGTTTGAAGTGACACTGTTAATGGCAACCGCAAACAGCGTCACACTCAAAACGTCACCCTACGGTACACCATTCTCTAGTTCGGAACGATCAGAATATATGCCTCCTAGACGTACACGGAAAGTCCTGTTATTCAAATAATTCTGTATAAAAGCAAGAATGTTACCTTGTATACCCCATGATTTCAATACGTTCAAAATTCCTCTTCACCATGCCATGTCATATGCCTTCTCAAGGTCAAGGAAAACAGCTACCAGTGTTTGTCGTGAGATAACGGCATTCTGTATTGCTGACTCTAACAAAACCAATTGGTCAACGGATGAACGCCCTTGTCTCGAACCACACTGAACGTTAGAAAGAAGTTTGTTTTTTTATAGATACCAGATAAGACGACGGTTGACCATCTTCTCCAGTAGTTTGCATAAACAGCTGGTCAGAGAGATGGGTCTGTAACTACTGGGATTAGTTTTGTCCTGTCCTTGTTTTAGAAGAGGAATTATTGTCGCTTCTAACCATGCATCGGGAAAACCGTGCTCCTCGAGTATAAAATTGTATATCCGAAGGAGATCTAGTTTTGCCAACGGTGGTAGATTTTTAATCATGGAGTATACAATATCATCCGGGCCTGGAGCTGAATCCTTCGTTAATGAGAGAGCTGACTCTAGTTCGTCGATAGAGAAGTGGATATTCAAACAAGAATCTCCAGACAATCCAACGGTGAAAGATAAGTCTTCCTGGTTACGTCATTTTACCGTTTACGTATTTTGAGAACGATAATGCTAGCACATTGGCCGTTTCCTTACAGTCCTTGGTCAAAACACCATCCGAATGCCTTAATGAAATTAATGGCATCGGAACGGAAATGAAAAAGACTGATCGTAATTTCTTCCATACTGTGGATGAAGCTGTAGTTCTTGTAATTGTGCCAATGTACTGCGACCATGATTTTCGTTTACTTTGCCTAATTATTCTCCGTGCTTTCACCCGAAAGATTTTATATTGTTCCAGGTTGTCACTCTTTGGATGTCTCTTGAACTTTTTCAGAGCTTTTCTCCGTTGACGAAAGATCCCAGTGCACTCATCATTCCACCACGGAACAGGTGGTCGTCGTGGTTTGGATGAGGTTTTCGGAATTGCCTTTCCGGCGGTATTCAAAACGGATTTTGTAAATGAATTGACAATGTCATCAATGGGAGCCAAGTAATCCGGTGATTCTAGATCTTGTGAAAATTGTATCCAGTTGAATTTTTTTAGGATCTAACGGGGATGTAGAACTCGACAGGGTGAGGAGTCACACAAAGAGATCTCAATAGGAATATGGTCGCTACTGTAAAGATCAGGTAATGCTGACCATTTTAGCCTTGTAGCCTAAGCAGGACTGCATAATGACAAGTCTACATCTGACCATCCACCTGTTGACGCTGCTAAATGTGTCGGAGAATCGTAATTTAGCAGGTATAAATCCAGTTCCGACCTGATGCTTTCGATCAGATTACCTCGCGGGTTGCATTCTGGTGAACCCCATGAAACATGATGGACATTGAAATCGCCCACTAATAAAAACGGATTCGGTAACTGATTTATAAGGTCTACAAGATCTCTCTGTCGCAGGTTGTCACTTGGTGGAAGGTAGACACAACAGAGAGTGAGTTTGTACGGAACAGCTGTTTGAATTTCCAGGGATTGTAAGGGAGTTATTAAGCTCACAGAAACGGCGTCGACACAGTTACTGGCTAGAATAGCTACGCCACCTCTAGCTCGATTATCTGTAACGAGGTTCGATCTGTAAACTGAATACTCCCTTAGATAGAAATTTTGCGATTCATGGAGATGTGTCTCTTGAATACAGATGTACATAGGAGACACATCTTTTACAATTATTTTGAGATCCTCAATGTCACTTCTAACACCGTTAATGTTCCACTGAATAACGGATTGTTTAGGCGTGGACATTGTATTTTAGTGAAATGGATTCACCTGGCTCTCGTTGCTGTCATTGCAAATTCGCTGACCATGAATGTTGGAGAGTCATCAGATTCCATCACCACTATTGTAGTGGTGGAATCTGAAGAGCTTTTTCACTCAGAAGAGGAGTTTGAAATGGTCCTCTTTTGAGTCGCTTGTGATTTTGCACCTACTTTCACAGGTGCAGCTTTGTTATTATTTTTATTACTCGTATTAGGAGAAGTTCTAACGTTTTTCGCACTTGTCTCTAATAGTGTCATACTTCTTCTAATTTTGGCAAAAGTAACTGGCAATTTAGATTTTTCCGCACATTCAACATTAGTCTTTGAGTTGGAAACAGAATTTTTCGTCCCCAATGTAATAAATGATTATCCTGCTCAGTGAGAAGTTCATTTTTTTATTTAGCTCAACGCATTTGGAACACGACTTCTCAGTGGCGGTAGCTGAGGCATACGATTTTGTTTCAAGTCTAGGTTGAGTTGACTTGGACTTCTTTTTCGCTTCGTGGATAGTTGTTTTATCCTTTGCCATTATGCTGAGGATCACTTTCTCTTCCTTGAACTTTGGGCTCCGACACCTGTGCACCGCGGACACTCCCTGACCAAGAACCGAAGTGGCTAACGGACCAGCAACCGCGCATACGTCTTCGGCAGAGCAAGCTCGCAGCAGCGTCCCAGACCAGAGTTAGTCAAGTTCTAGACCTTTCAGCAATCCCAACGCGCAACGGTTCTGACCAGTCAAATACCCTAAGTGGAGATGTTAGTGTATGTGTATATATGTGTGTGTGTGTGTGTGTGTGTGTGTGTGTGTGTGTGTGTGTGTATGCTTTGTGAGTGGTGTAGTGTTAGCCTACGATACCGCGACGGCAGATTGACATTTTTAGACCTTTATGTTCTTTTCCCTCACATTATAAACATGTCATAAAAAAATGATTTATAGAAATAAATAATGTAAAAAGAGTATTAGTAAATGAAATTATTAAATTAATCATTTAAGAGTTTTCCCTTTTTAAGTTCTATCTAATTTTAGTTTGGAGATGAATCAAAGCATTTGCTGTGCTTGAACCCATTCTTGATAGATTGCCATGAAAGACTAAAAACATTCTTCAAAAATTGCTGTGAAGTTGAAGACCTTGATAAACACTTCAATATGACCGAATACTCTGACGCAGCTCTAACCTCCAGACCTAGTATCACTATATCAATACAAGTAAGTATGCAAATTATTTTCAACAAATTCATGAAATTGATTATATGCATTCTCCTAATAAAGGGAGCAGTTATAAATATTTTAAAGAAATTTTTAATACAAAATATGTTTTTCCAAGTCAACAATAAGTTTAAAAGTTTAATTTTTGTTTTGTGTTTTTAATTTATAATAGATCACAATAATTTTCTGCCTAAATATTTTACATGTAAAGGGTGGTACAAACATATACTTATTTACGTAATTTCAATTTAAACCGTTTCTATTTATCGTTAAGGTATTTTTCATCATTACGGTAAACAGAACACTAAACCAGTGTTTGTTATTTCTTGATTATTGTAAGATATATTATTATATTTATAGTTTCTCGATTATAATTTACGGTTATCAACTATCAAAGAATTTCCGTTTTATATGGAAAGGACTTATGCAAAACCCTACAGGTGTTTACTGTACGTTACAGTGCCAACGTTACTTCATCGGCTTGAGATTGCGTCACGTAAGATACAAACCTTAAGTCTACTTGCCGTTAAAGCTATGCATAAGGAACAGTATCTCCTGCACTACAAAGTCCTAAAATGCGATTTTACTATTATTTTGTCAAACATTATTAAAAGTCGAATCTCCTTGATCTAGATTGTAGTATTTTAAGACATATTCGGAATATGTAACATTCTTGTAGTGTCACAAATATTACCTTGAAAGGCTCTGTATATACATGCCACGGTTAAAGTAAATAAAACGGAAAAGTATAGAAGCTATTAGAGTAATGTACCTTCTACAAATCCTCTTGGGGATATGTATACAAATTATCTTTTAAAGTAAGTTTTATAATAAGAGTATCAGAATGTATCTACATAATTGAAAGGAAATTAAATATTAAGTTATTCTCAACATTCAGAAAATAGTCTACATTAAAACATATTTTTTATTACTCGCGGCTGAAAACAACAATCGTTCAATTACTTTAATATAAACTCAATGGTAAAAGTAAGGTAAAATTGACACAGAACAAACTTCAGACAGAATGTAAAAGAAGTGTGAAAAAATAACAAGATCAACAATAGTACACAAAATCTGATTATATTTTTTACAGTAAGTTTCATTTTGAAGAAAAGCTATAATCAGTTAATTTTATATAATTTTTTTATTTTATAAAAACAAACGAAATGAAATGTAATGTCTTGAATAAATAAATAAAAAATCCACATACCAAAATATAAATATCTTTTATTTTACTAAAATTTACTTTATGTAGGCCTACATTTCGATTACATGGTATTTTTTTATTTCTTCAGTTAAAGTTTGTCCTCAATGCTCAAAAAAGTTATTAAGTACTTTTGTAACTTGGAATTTTCAAAATGTCAAATTTCATTAAAATCTCAAGAAATATAACACATCGAACTGATGGATATTTTAAGACATTTTGTTATTTGAATTTATTGTATGAATATTGCTAGCACTATTTTCATTGGTTAGCACTATTGTATTACAGTATGGAAACATTTTTTCCAAAACAAAAAAAATTAATATAGTAAAAAGCGTAATTTTGTATTGTTTTAAAAATAAATAGTTACATTCATTTTTCTTTTGCATGACGCATTCACTCCCTAATACGGGATAGCACGATGTTTCTACAATATATTGTTGAATATCTGCTATAAAACTCTCTTAAACATCTCTACTTGCTACGAAACCCTCTCATTATCAAAAGTCATTATTTCAAACTTGTTTCATTTGGTTATCTTTGTACATAACTCAGTATCGAAATAAACTATTTTTCAAGTCCATTTTTAGAGCTAGAAAACAACAATATTCGTAAGAAAGATGAGCAGAAATTTATTATTCTTAAATTGTGAACTAAATTTTTACTTCATCTTCTCAATAATGGGTACTATAAACGAAATAAATATACACAGTTCAAAATTATAAAACTTTTATTTCTTACGCGTTTCGATTACTTATGACATCATCATCAGTGATGTCACTACAAATATGTAACTTAAACCCTATATATTTTCTAGTTTAAGTTATATATTTGTAGTTGTATTACTGATGATGATGGCATAGGTATTCGGAACGCGTTTGATAATTAGGTTTTATAATTGTGAGTTGCGTATATTAATTATGTTTATAACCTTAACTCACAAACCAACTCTAATAATGGCTAATATATTTAAGGTGTTATGGAAAACTATCAAAACCTAATTTTATGTTTCCACTGCATGAGGTAACTTCTTACGCGTAGAGTGAAGTAGACGACAGAATGAGGAGTGTGACAATACAGCCGCTCGTATCTGCTGTAATTTGTTACAAAGCACTTCTGTTGTTGACACTTTTAACAAGCTCGACGTCTTTGGATTGTTAAAGTAACAATGACACATGTGCTTTGGGAGATAACATGTGGCGAACAGTGGCGCTGCACTAAAAGTATCAGGTTTCTTGAAAAGATTCAAGGTTCAGATTTATTTACTAATCTTATTAGTATAGTTTGTGATTGATTTTGGAAGGTTATAGCTCTATTCCTCCTTAGTAAAGGAATTTTAATTTTTTTAATAAATTGCATTTTAAAAATTGCTTATATTATGGGAATTTCACTCAGAGAAATGACCTTATCATTTTTGAAAGGTTAGTGGCAGAAATATGTAACAGCATTTAAGGTTTAAATATATTGAATTTTAATAAGTAGTTCAGTAGTTTTGTTTTGAAATAATAAATTTAAAAAATGTATTTAGATAATTATGTTTGCTTAAAAGTAGCAAAGCTCATCACGTTTTCGTGAGATGGCCAGGATGTGTCCTCTTTAGTTTGCACCCCCCCCCACACACACACAAACACACACACACACACACACACAATCAAACACTAGCATTTGCAAATAATAAAGAATAATTGTTTGTATTTCATTAAGTATAAATCATTGAAGTCCATATCCTCAAGCTAGTGACTGGTGCACGCTGTTTAACCTATTGAGAATTTAAAACTCACTTGAAACAAATCACCTTTTCCCCTTTTTAAAGCAGTAGTGTAAATATATTAAAAAAAGAGGAGCTTTCGGTAAAGTTTGAAGGAATATAAAACTTGAAAATTTATCTATTCAAATAATAACTAACAATTATATTTATTAGGTTAAGGTTAATGACGGACCACAGACTACCCATGCTTTTACATATACTCTCAATCTCTAGTTTCAATTTTCTAATCGAAAATCCTTTTCAAGGGTCACACTTATTATCAATCTATAATTAACAGCTCCTACGTTACTTGCCCTAAAACCACCACCTTCTATCAGGTTTCCATCGTTTTATTATTCAAATTTATCAACACTGAGATCCATAAACCGTGATATTATTGTGTTTTTGTCGCAGGCTTTTAGTAACGGTTAGCAATAGTGTTTTGTTTCTTGTCACAGTTGTATAAATTTCCTTGACCTTATAAGTTATACGCCTCGTTCTGTGCATCTTACAGTTTTGGGGAATATTATTATGCTGCAAATATTACGATGGGTGGACATCCGTTCTGGTGAAGTCGACATTTTATATTTGGTTAGGGTTGAGTATTGTATCTACCACTTTACTCGGCGCTTAGATATATGCAATTATAGATGTAATGTTGGAGAATCTATTAGAGGTGGTAAAACTAGTACAACATTTAAAATAAAATACATTTATAAACTTCATTAATTGCTTTTTTAATCCTCTCCTATAATGCCTCTTTAAAAATAAGAAAAGCAAACTTACAGTT